>PVJX010026919.1:0-25345 GCA_004027295.1 Dolichotis patagonum
TTTTTTTTTTTTTGGTACCAGAAATAGAACTCAAGATCTCGCATTTACACATTTGTGCAGCTGAGCTAAATCTTGGGCCCAAGTAAGAGACGTTTGCAGTTCATTAATTTAGTCTTGCATATCTGGGAGTTAGGAAAAAGAAAAGAAACAGGAAAACGTTTTAAATTTCAAATTATCAATTGAATGGAACCAAGTAAGTTTATCTGGAGGAATCTGTATCTAACACTGAGCTCTGGGAGAAATGTACCACACTGATCCTTTAATAAGAGCTTATTAAGATAATACTGTGTTTCTATTACAGATTGCCAAAAAATGCAGTCAAGTCATCTGACACAGCACTGATCCTACTTTGAGAAATAATTAATAAATGTTCTTTGACAGCATTGCTACAGGCTGCTAAAAATGGCACAGCCCGAATATTGCTTGTATTAGTGGTTCTTAAATGAAAACTTTAGGAAAAAATTCAAGAAGAGTCACTTTCAGCCAACTACAAACTTTTTCCCTTACCATTTGTCAGGAGAGCTAGAATCTGGCTGACAAAAAAATGGGCAGCTTGTAGTCTCTGGTTCTGAACTTGTTTTTCATTTGTAGTATTTTGTAGCTATCTTCTATTGTTTTAAATCAATTTAATTATTAGTGTCTTCTGACAGAATAAGAAAACCCTGAAGCCTTGAAGACAAATTAAACAAACTAAATAGGTGGAACTGGTACTCCAAAGCTAGGGAAAAAAAAATTTGAACTACAAATCTGGCCCAAATCACCTACTTAAATTGTTTGTAAGCTGTTAACTAAGATTCTTCTATCTCCAAATTGATTTGCAAATCTTACTTATATGCTATTTAGGAAAAACCATTTGAAGATCATCTGAGAAATTAGAGGTTGCCCCTCTCCCATCTCCGGAGGTTTAAAATGATTATAATTTTTAAGCCAAGAAAGGCCACACTAGCAGGCATGTGATTCAGAAGCTCCGGAATCCAGTTTTGCAATGCAGTCAGCAAAACTCTGAGCCCTTCTCATCCTCATCTGACAAACTGGCCTGACCTTGGGAAGGCTGTTCAGTCTCCTTGCCCTCACCTGCTATAAGAAGATGAGAGGCTACTTAACAGGGACAGGAGTACGGTTAGATAGAAGGAATAGTTAATGTTCTATGTCAAACTAGGATCTATGATTGTTAATTAGTTGGATGTTACAAAATACCTAATAGAGAGGATTTTAAATCTACCCAATTTTCAAAATAGCTAATAGAGAGGATTTTAAATCTATCCAATACAAAGAAATGACAATTGCCTAGAGCAATAGATATGTCACCCTGATCTGATCATCATGTACCCTACATATGTTTGGAGGTGTCATACTGCATGCCTATTGCTACATGCCAATTAAAAATAAAAATGTATTTTAAAAAGATGAATTCCTTCAGTATTTAAATAAAAGTCTTCAGAATTCCTTGTCTCTAGTACTTTTTAAAAGTCTCAAGAGTATCTAGTTGTACTGTTATGACTGCTTCTATGTCTTGAATCAATTCAAAACACTTATCCTTCATGGTCATTTTGACTTTGAGAAACAGCTAAAAGCCTCCACTATGCCAGACCTGGCACATGAAGGTGATAAGGACACACTGCAACACTTTGGCAAGCCTGCCTTTGGCATTTGGCAGTATTCATTATACTTTTTATCACATTTTGTAAACACACTCACAAAAGAAGAATTGCAGAAATGCTTCAGCAAGTGGCAAAAGTATAGAACATGCATTTTCCAGCAACATTCTCGGGAATGTTATAAGATAGGTGAATCTGTCCCTGAGTGAATGGGGTAGAGGTAATATCATAGTTACTATGACTGCCTAGAGTAGAAAAAGTCCAGAAAGCTCACTAGGCTTCTGCGTTGACCTTTGTTCCAATTTGTCTTAATCTATAATAAAAATGATGTTTGATCTCACAAAAGTAGTGGCAAAAAAATACAAAGTGGTTTTGGTTTTTGTGGTATTTTGAGATAAATATTCAAAGCAAGGAGCATTTTGAGGGGGATTAATGGAATGTGTCTTTTACTGTAATAATTTTTTAGACTTACTGCAAGTAGAAATCTACCCTTGTGTATGCAAGTACATTGTGAGACTGTTAATGTTGCTAATTTCTGTCTGGACCTCATTACTGGGAGAGCTATTTACCTTGTGACCATTTTGGGAATACTTTGTGTAAGCCAATATACTAAGGTTTTTGAGGAATTTTTGTGTTTGTTTGGGCAACTAGATAAGGACAGAAAGAGAAAAGAGAAACCCCATTATGCCTATTTCACTACACCCAGTCCTGAGCACTGGTTTTCAACTTCAAAGGGCAGAAGCTGAAAGTACCATTTCCGGAAGATGCCACATGGCCAGAAGGGAGAAGCATCTGCAGAAAAAGTACCTAAAACAAAGCAATTGCAAGGCACCTTGATAAGAAGACCATAGAAAAAATCAAAACAAAAATAGAAATCTACATGATCCTCATGACAAGTAAGAGAATCTCCGGAAACTCCTAGAAGTCACTAGGGAACATTATACATAGCATTGACATTTTGCACGCCTGCAAGTAAGGCTTAAGAGCCCATAATAGCTTGGATCTTTCATGTGAAACAGAATATGATACAGATTTGATGTGATCATTAACTAAAAGGATCTATGTTCATTCAGTGCATCGGTCAGCCAGAAGCCACACGAAATTCCTTTCCAGGGGAGTGGGTCAGCCTTGCCCTGACATAGCTATGTGTGTCTCCTAGACTGCGTGAGAAATTCAGAGAGTAATTCAAAGGCACAATTGAAGACAAGCCAGAGTAACCAGAGAATATTCGAGGAGGAGGGATTCTAACCTGGCTGAAGGGACTGAGAAGAGCAGTGGGAGGAAGCAGTAATTGCCAGAAAAAAGCAATGTGAGGTTGAGGTGCCAGAGGCATGAACTGTGGGACAAAATCCAGGAAGATGGCAAAAATAGTGCAGCATCTCACCAATGCACACGACTGAGTCTTGCAAAGAGGTCACTCAGTCTTGACAAGTAGACTGTCCCCTTTTATGCAAATGAGCTTCCAGCCCTCCACAACTTTAAATTATTATGCATTAATTGTGCTTCTTATTTAAAAAAAACTAACCAAAACTTGAATGGAAATTAAGCAATATGTCTTTGCAAACATTTTTAATAATAAGATATATTCTATCCCCTCTAAAATGGGTTATGCACTAAAGGGACTATCTAAACTTAGTAACAAGCGAATATTCAAGGAGCCTAACTGATTGAATTCTTCTCGCAGAAATTTAGGCTGAAAGAGAGATGGAGGTGTAAAGAGGTACAAGGGGATACTGGAAGCTTGAAGTCCTCTGCTTTCCTCACCACCAGCTTCTCTAGAGAAAGCAAGGGAGCTAATTCACAAAACTTCCTTTGTTTTCAGCACAGGTCACATTTTATTTTCATTTAGGTTCTGGCTAAAATAAGATAAAGGAGATTTTGCGCCAGGATCACAAAGAAGAAAGTAAAAGATAAGGACAACAGGAGGAAAGACGCAAGTCTTAAAATCTTAGCGAAGTGACAGCTTGCTCCCAGTATCTTCTCCTCTCCCCTCCAGAGCCTCTTCATTGCTTTGAGTTGGAACATGGGGCTTCTGGTCGCTATATTCATCACTTGTTAAGATGAAGCAGATTTGTAAAAATACCTTTGGGTCCACTAAGTTTAAGGATGCTTGTGTTTGTGCCTTCCTGGGTCTCCGTCAATGGGGCACTTAACTGTGTGCTGCTAAGAACTAAGCAAACACTTGCTTCTAGCAGGGCTATGCCTTTGTTCCCCCACTAAACTGACAAAACAAACCACAGAGCTACAAGATGCACTTGTCACTTCATTAGTTCTATTTTAAATTAAATTTTCTATTGCCTAACAGTAATTCAGGCAACTCAGACACAATCAAGTAGAAAACAAAAAATTCAGAACGTTGATCAATTCAGAATGTTCATTCTTATGACAATTTAGAAACTTGATATTGTGAGAAAAACTAGTACATTTCACAAATTTTAATAATTCTGTTGGGGAGGGTTAATGAAAGGGAGACTCAGAAAGGAAACACATCAATTATTCACCATGGGAGACATAGCTCTGCCAAATTTCCAGTAGCTTCGTTTTTTCTTTAATGTATTATTGCACAGGTTTCTATAATGAGTATCTAGCGCTTTTATAATCACAAAAAAATAAACTTTACTCATTTTAAATAACTAGAATCATGATTTCCTAATACTGAATTTCTTTGCTATTTCAATAACAGCACATTACAAATATTGCTGGCATGTTTAAGTAAAAGACAATAATTATTAGTAACATTTATTGCTTTCCCAGTAATTGAAGATAAAAAATAGATACATAATCTACACATAAAATAAAACTAGCAAAACAGACTACTTTCAAAATGAAGATTTTAAATAGTTATGTACTTACCAAAACTAAAAACTTCCCTTCCAAGAAAAAAAAAAAAAGATATTTAAATTGTTTGAATAGTTCACATAAATGTCACTGCATATGTAACCTGCTCATTTCATGCAAAGAAACTAAAGCCTTTGATTTATTCTTAGCATGCCCACCAAGGGATTGAGTGTAGCCAATTAATTTAATCCAAGGTGATACTAATCACCAGGCAGACCTCACCTTAAGCAGACCACAGGCAGAAACAAACAGCTCCTCGCCTGCTATGCAGTTGTGAAGTC
Source organism: Dolichotis patagonum (assembly GCA_004027295.1). NCBI lineage: Eukaryota > Metazoa > Chordata > Mammalia > Rodentia > Caviidae > Dolichotis > Dolichotis patagonum. The sequence goes on from PVJX010026919.1 coordinate 4,718, forward strand.
TTTCCGAAGAGAATCTCTGTTACATTACCTCCCTTGCCTCCTGTCATTCTCCACAGAAAATACTTCGTCGGTTTACAGCACCTCTCTCCCACTGAATCCTAAGTCATCATTTATTTATGGAAAAGTTATCATACTGCCAAAAATGGAACAGCCTTACGTTTTATCATTCCTGGCTAAGCCATTCCGAGATACTATTTGCTCATAGTATCATTTAAGAAAAAGAACTTAGGCTTTTTTATTATTATGTACTTAGACACTGCTGCTTATTACCACATGGATGCAACTGCAGTGACTGTGGCTATGCGTGTAAGCAATGAAGTTGGTAAGCAGAGCACAGAAAGAAGTGAAGGCATTCAGTGCTTCTGCATAGCCATGACTCTCCAACTTCTGCTAAATCAGGGTGGGATGGGCACATCACTCATGGAGTCCCAGATGTCACCCATTCCTGTAATGACCCACCCTGATTTAAAGAAGTCTCCTTTAGTCAGGGTTCCTATTGGAAGCTCCACTTCGAACAACAAAAACAACTAAGGACCATGTGCAGTGCACGGGCTTGTGATCTCAGCTACTCAGGAGACTGGGGCAAAAAGATGACAAATCTAAGGCCAGCCTGGCAAGACACTGTCTCAAAATTAAAACATAAAAAGGGCTGGGGATGTAGCTCAACAGTAGAGTGTGTGTCTAGAATGTGTGAGACCCTGGGTGAAATCTTCAGCAGTACAAACAAACAAACAAAATGAAACAAGATAAGAATTCTCTGGAGAAGGAGGACTGGGTTTGTGCTGCAGAATGTTGTCTTTAAACAGATCTTTAAACAGAAACTGAAGAGTGGGGGCAGTAGGTAAAAGGAACAAGGTTTCCCTTAACGCAAACGCACTTAAAATCCTCACTGTCCATGCAAATACATGGTTGATGCTATCAATCCAGAAATTTGTGTTAGAAGGGTAACATAGGCATGAATAGCTGCTCCTGATTAAAGTATAAATTCTAAAAGTTTGGGGATAGGTATAAAATGATCTTAAATAGCTAAGGGTTATAAAATTGTCTATTCATTCTACCATGAATCCTATACTCTAGGTCTGATAAACAATTCATGTCCATTAGTTCTAGTTCAACACCGAAGGAAATTCATCTAAAGAGAATGGGGCACTTTAAGGAAAAGTAAAAATGCTTACATGTAACACACCAGGAATGGAACTCGCCTCTTGTAAACCTCTCCCATAATACACACTACACTCCACACCTCCAGTCAGGGAAAAATGCCAAACATGCTTTTGCTCATCAGTAGAGAAGTTTGTTCTTCCCCCAGGGTGACCACAAAGCAGTGTGGGTAACCTGGACTTCCACATATGCCCAGCAGTAGGAAGACCTGGCTGCCTGTCCATAACAGGTACAACGTTCCAGGAAGTGTGTTAACAAGCAAGGTTTAAATAGGACACAGCATTTCATAACACAATGCCCGAAGTGTCACATTTTTTTTACAAAAGTCGCACACCAAGAACTTCAGTGACAAAAAACAGTACATGCCAGCATGAGCATAACATAGAGGTTTGAATTATCTGACAAGGACTCTAAGCATCCACCACAAAACTATTTCAAAAAGAAATTGCAACACACCTTAAACCGATTAAAAAATAGCCTCAACAAAGAAATAGAAGATAAAAGAAGAACCAAGCAAAAATTTTAGCACAAAAAAATACAATAACCACAATTTAAAAATGCAATAGATGGGTTCAACAGCCTAATGGAGAAGACAGAAAATAATCAGTGAATTTATACTTGATCTGAACAACAGAAAAAAAAAGATTTTAAAAATTGAACAGCAACGTGAGACAGATAAGTATCATTTATTCAATGAAACAAACAAGAAATTATAAATTAACAACCCTTATATGCATAGGACATATAATGGCCAAGATAGTTTAGGCTATTTGAAATAGCAAACAGATCACAGTTGTCCTCAAAACATATAACCAAGTTAGGTTTAAGAGGTAATTCTTAAGCCACAAAATGGTTCCTAAATATAGCAGAATAACAAAGCAAAGATTCTGTCTAAAGTAATCACCTAAATAGAACCTATACTCAAACTTCCCTCTCAATAATTAGTCCGTCTGATTTCCAATAAATTATTGAGTGCAACCAATGGAAAGAGTGATTTTGGATAAATGTTCTCTGTTTATCTGCAACACACTGCCACAGAGGAATATTTAAAGGCTAGAAGATTCCAATTTCCTACAAATAGATAACACTAGAAAATCTCATTCTATCTAACCAATTAGGTTGTTAGTTTAAAATGTTTAAAAGGATCCTTCTTACTTAGAAGAAACATGTTCTACAGTAAAATCATAGTATAAAGAAGGAATCCTTTATTCTAAAATTACTTTTTTTAAAGTGAGAGAAAAAAGTTTAAAATTAATGTAGACTGGCTTGGCATTTTGGCATTGAAGAATGTAGAAATATTCTCTCCAAAAGAAATTTTATTCTAAACCTTACCACTAAATGCTGTTCTCAAGTATTTTCTGTACATGTTGAAAGACTACTTCTTAAAACTCCAAACATAGTCTCTTAAATTTATCTTAAAAATGAAAATTTCCAAATTCTGGTTTCAATTCCTAGTATATGTCTCTCTAATGGATAACTCTGAAAATAATAACCATGCTTTCAGTGGCTCTTTACTGGCCTTAAAATTTTGTTTCTCAAATCTTCCCACCCAAAAAGCTCTCACAAATGAAAAGAATGAGTGTACAATGAGTATATAACCATAGACTACGGTTTTAATCAGAGTTTGAAATTTTACATCTTAATCTTCCCTGAAAAAACAGAATACTAGCTTTATATCTATACTGGTTTGAGTTTTGTTGTTGATGCTGTTGTTGGTTTTGTTGTGGTTCTTTTGATTTGGTTTGGGTTTTTTTGAGACAGGATCTCACTGTGCAGTTCAAGATGGCCTTGAACGCACTATGCAGCATAGGCTCGCTTTGAACTTAGGTGATCACCCTGCCTCAGCTTCCTGTCCTGGGATTACAGGCATGTGCTACCACACCTGGCTATGTTGTTTTGATGTTAAAAATATATAAGTTTAAACTATTTTTCTTCAAACAAATGCATATACATTGTCTCCATGGATTTTCAAAATCTCGTTTTTAAGCAAAACAGCAAAGAACATATTACAAAAATCAGAAACATTTTAAAGGTAGAGAAATGAAGGCAAGCAGAAGACAGACCATCCACTGCCTGATCCAACACAAGGTGGCTGCCAACAATGGGTTCCTGGAGAGTGACTCAGCCTCCCAGCCTCAGAGCAACTAGAGCCATGTGTGAATGTCCATGCCCCACAATCTCCGGTCATTTAGAAATGGCCTGGTTGGGAGTGCTTAGACACAGCCGTCTCCCCAGCCTTCAGCCTTCGGCTGTAGGCTCCGCCCCGAACACCAGCCTGTGATGATCTGTCTTGACCCTGGCCAATGCTTCATCTCACCTTGGGGATGACAAGACTGCTTGCGATTAGGCTGAACTAGTCCAGACATGCTTGGGCCCAGTCGGACCCTTGGTCCAGGATGAGTTCTCCCACCGAAGCTGCAGAATCAGCACCGGTTCGAAGGGAGCAGTGCTCGGACCACCCTTTTCAACAGAGCAGCTTGGCCGCTCCTCGCTGAAAGGTCATCCCTACTTAGGTCTCCATCATTCCCTTTCCAGTGCTGCCTGTGGCCTTTGTTCCAGAAAATCTGTCTTCCTTCATACGCTGGTGCAGTGTGCACCAGATGGCCTCAGGATTAGCCGGATTTAGGAGTGATTACCAAGTAACTTGCTAATGTCCAGGAGGTGACATCCCAGCTAACGCAAGGAGCCGGATTTCAGGCTGAGAGATGGACTTACAGCAACAGAGCAATATGTAAAACAGAGTTCTGAGGAAGAGAACGACAAGATGAAAATGGAATTCAAAACAGTACACTGGTAGCAGAATGTAATCAAGGCAGAGGATGGAAAAGACTAGTGAAAGAAACTGAATGAAAACCTATCTTTAATAATGTCATATGGCATGAAATGCAATAGTAGTATTTTGTAATGTAAGTAAGAAGCAACATATCTTAAAGGAACAGTCTCTTGACATTGATAAAGGATTAATGATCAGCCAGTCAGTCAATGCATTTTGAAATCCCATATTTGCAAATCACTATTCTTGGTCCTAAAGAGGCAGTGCTCAGTAGAGCGCAGCCTGCTCCAAGGACACATCATTCTAAAGGTGGGAACCAATAATGTGATAGGCATCATTCATCACCCACCTTGATACACTCTCTCCGTATTTCCCCTTCACACCTTCATTACTGATGTTCTAGACCCAAGTACACAGCAAGGTGTGGTGACACACACCTCTAATCCCGGCATTCTGGGAAGCTAAAGCAGAAGGTTCACAAGTTCCAGTCCAAAATGGACAATGTAGTAACTCAACAAGACCTTGTCTCAAAAAATTTTAAAGGGGGAAGGGGCTGGGATTTTATCTCAGTCTGAAGGCTCTTGGTTCAATCCACAATACCAAGTGGAGAGACCTGAGTACTCACCCGCCAGTCACTTAGATAAGTAAGGGTTACTAGCTGAGCCACGCAGGCCAAACCTGCAAGGTACAGTCTACAGGAGCAGTTCTTGGAATCATTTGCTTTCTTGACAAAAAGAGCAGATATATTTCTCCACTTCTCTGCACTCCTCCATCCTGCCTGGAACATAAAAGTACTGTAATACCTGTAGCTACCAAGAGGCCACAAGCACAGTGCTAAAAACCTAACACACTAAATCTCTCCGACGGGGAAGATCAAAGTAGAGTTCTTGATGATTGTGTGAGTAGCTGGACTAATCCAGCAACCACCTAACTCTGCTTGTTCTAGGAAAAAATTAAGTCATCTTGGTACCAACTGCTGAGAGCAGAGCTCTTCATTGCAAGCAACAAAATCTGATTCCAGGCGATTATATAGAAAAGGAGCTTATTAGAAGACTACTGAGAGAATTATTCAGAGAACTGAAAGAAGAAGGTTCAAACTCAGTACTCTGGGAACAACATGAAATCTTTTGTAAATGGTCTGATGAAGAAATCACAGGCACCTTCCAGCGGAGTCTACAGGTGCCACGGCTGACACTCCTGCCACTGTCTCATCAGAAACGTAATTAACGGCACAAGACCAACCTGCCACAGTCATCTCTGCTACATTCCTAAGCAGAAAATCTCGTCCACGGGCAGGCTGTTTTCTCACCTTCCTCACTTCCAAACGGTGGAAGAATTTGTGCCCTTCGTGGAAAGAAATGACAAGAAAGTATGGATCCTTTTGAGCACCCAAGAAGATACATTCTTAGTCTTACAAAGATTACGAAAGTAATTTTAAAAGCGCAAACGGAGATTCAAACACTAAGAAACTGAAATAAATTGCAAATATGGACCATTGTAGTGAGTTGGTTGCAAAAGTGATTACAATTGTTTTCTCCCCGAGGCAGGAGGATCCTGGGAGTTGGAGGCCAGCCTGGGCTACAAAGTGAGTTCAACCCAGCCTGAAACCCTGTCTCAAAAAGACAAAAAAAAAAAAAAAAAAAAAGTTTTCTCTCTCTATCCATAGCCCCTTACAATGTCATCTGTAGCTTCCCTTATTAAACAAAAGAGTTAATCCTCCCCCCACTTTGACGGTGGGATGCTTTGACTTCACAGTGTCAATGGGACAGAATAAACATTGTGCAAATCTCGAGAGAACTGTTTAATGTAACTTTTCCCAAGAATCCTGTTATCCACCCGGTAAATAAGCCTGAGCTGGCCTGCTGGTTGATAAAAGAAACCCAACCAACAGCCGACCAACTTCCAGAAGCACAGGCACTTACCTGACCTCGGTCCTGTGAGCAAGCCCAGCTAACCCACTCACCTGAGCCCTATTCTGTTAGCTTGTTCCCCCAAATGCTCAGTAAATGCTTGACTTTCCAAGCTTGCGGTGCATTTTTATGACATAAAAGCTAGCTAACAGAATTATAGACAGTGCAAAAAGCAAATTAGCAAAAAATAATAATTTCAGGTGCAGATATGATTTGAAAAAGATAAATTTTGTAGACAGTGGTGCAGGCCACTAAATGTGTTAGGGAAGTCCCCTCTGAGAAGGGGACATGTAAAGTGAAGCTTAGGTCTGAAGAAAAGAAAATTTTTTTTAAATATAGAAGAAATGTATTACAAACAACAGGAACAGCATGTGCAAAGGTCCTGATATAGGAAGAGGGATATGTGAAGGACTGAAAGACCAGTTTGGCTGGAGAATGTGAACAAGGTGCAGAATAAAGAAAGACATTATCAGAGAAATCTAGAGACCAGATTGTTTACAGCAACCAGGACCATCATCCATCTTAGCTTTTTTCTGTTGAGGTATACTGATCTACATTTTGGAGAGATTGCTCTGGTTTCTATGAGGAAGAAAGAGGTAAGTACATGAATAGAGTTCAGAACCTTGTCAGTTAGTCATTGAAGTAGTTGGAGCAAAATTTCATCGGCTTTAGAAAAGGCATAAAGCCAAAGAATGAAAGGAAGTGAATTATACTGTGACATGTCTATGGAACTGTTGGGTACTTAACACTGTAGATTATAAGACAAAGAGAGGATCTGAGTTTGCCCTCTAGCTACGAGACTGGTGGACAGTAAGACTATTTGCTCATATGGGGAAGGACTGAGGACAGTGGACAGGAGCTGGCATCTAGAAGTATACTTGGGTTATACCATGTTTGAGTTACTTGTTAGATTTCAAAATAGAGGTGCAAAGTAGGTCATTGGCTATCTGCATCTGGAGGTGAGGCTACCGGCCACAGATGGAGATGTTTCTAAGAGTAACAAGTTTATAAATGTTTCTTCTTTTAAATTTTATTTTAAAGAGAGTAAAGCTAAACAGAACAAAGCAGATCAGAAGGAAACAATGTAAGTAACACAGATTTCAGAGCAAGACAACAGGAGATCATCACTGACTATCATATTGTCTCTTGTTTTCTTCCAGATAGTTGTCCATAACTTCACACACAATGAACTCATACCAAAAAAAAATAGTATTAAACTGATCAGAACAGAATGATGAAGGCATTATAGGCCTTCAAAACCAGACAACAGAGAAATCAACAATGGCTACCATAATGTCATTCTCTTCAAAATAGCTGTCCCTACCTTCATGTATGTAGAAATTAAGCAATCCAAAACAGACTAAAACCACTCTGAATAAAGAATAATGGTATTTCTGGATTTCAGATCATGATAATACTGAATCAGGACTGGATACCGTGGTGTCTCTTTTTCTTCAAAGTATCTGTTCATTTCATTGTGCATTATATAATCTATTCTCATGAACTATTTAGGAGAAGTTCTATGCATGTATGAGTCTACATGTACACCTATCCTTTCTGTATTAGAAAGAAAAACAAAACAACAAATTCCTAGAAAAACATAAAACAAAAAAGACAAATAAATAACGATACCAAAGAGCTCAAAACACTGAAAATACAGCCTTCAAAACAAGGTAGTAGGAGCATAACTGGGGTTGTTATTTTACATAATGATCTTCAAGGGTTCTTCAGATCACCATATAATAATACGCACAATTGTTCCAATCCTATGAATGTTAACTATTTTGATCCAAGTACTTACAGAATTTGTAGCACAATCATCTTAGCTATCCTAAGGGTTTTTATATAATTTTAGATATTTTTTCTTTTCCCTCCCTTTTTCTTTTTCCTCATTTTCCCTGAGATATTATTTTTCCCCTTTAAGCACATTCTTATGCCTTCACTGTATTCATTGAGTATTTTGTATCTTATGTACTCTTACCATTTCTTACACTAGGGAGACTATACAGTATTTACACATGTGAGTTTGATTTATTTCGCTTATGAGTGTGGTCTCGAGTTGCATCCATTTACATATAAATATCCCAATGTGATCATTCTTTATAGATGAGTAGTACTCCATTGTATAAAAATACCACATCTTTTTTTATCTATTCCTCAGTTGATGGACACTTAGGTTGTTTCCAAGATCTTGCTATTACAAATTGTGCTGCTATAAACATGGGTGCACATATATCACTGTGGTATGATGTTTTCAGTTCTTCTGGGAATATGCCCAGAAGTGGAATAGCTGGGTCAAATGGGACTTCCAAACCCAGCTTTTTGAGGAATCTCCAAACTGACCTCCACAGTTGTTGCACCAGTACACACTCCCACCAACAGTGCAGAAATGTTCCTTTTTCCCCACAGCCTCTCCACAATTAGTTGTTGGTTAGATTTCTTTATCCTGGCCATTCTTTCTGGAGTGAGATGGATCCTCAGTGTTGTTTTAATTTTCATTTCTCTAATGACCAATGATGCTGAACATTTTTTCATGTATTTATTTGCCATTTTCATCTCCTTATCTGAGAACTATGTATTCATCTCAAATGTCCATTTTTTAATTGGGTCTTTGAATTTCAGGGATCTGATTTTTTTAATTCTTTATATATTCGAGACAGAAGTCCTTTGTCTGAGGGACAGTTCCCTAAGATGTTTTCCTAATTTGTGGGTTTTCTTTGCACTATGCTGGAGATTTCTTTCAACATGTGAAAATTCTTTAATAGGACGTGATCCCAGTTACTGATTCTGTGAAATATTTTGCATATGGTTTGATTCTTGTTCATGAATTCTCTGCCTACCCCATGTCTTCAAGATTTCTATCTACTTTGTCTTCCAACAGATTTAGTGTTTCTGTTTTAATATTTAGATCTTTGATCTATTTAGACTTTAGTTTACTACATGGTGATAGGCATGGGTCTAGTTTTACTTTTCAGCATATGGAGAGCCGATTTTTCCAGTACCATTTATTAAAGAGATTATCTTTCTTCCAGTGAACCAGTTTGGCCCCTTTATCAAAGATAAGGTGGCTAAGTGTGTTTGTAGTTGTAGTTGTATCTTCTAATCTATTCCATTGATCTTCAGGTCTGTTTTTATTCCAGTACCATGCTGATTTTATTACAGTAGTTTTGTAGTATAACTTCAAATCAAGGATTGTGATGCCTCCTGCCTTGTCTTTGTTGCTTAGAATTCCCTTTGCTATTCTAGGTCTCTTCTGGTTCCAGATGAATTTTAGTAATGATTTCTCTATATCTGTGAGGTACACTAGAGGTATTTTTATTGGGATTGTTTTAAATCTGTATAACAATTTTGGGAGAATGGTCCTTTTCACAATGTTTCTTCTTCCTATCCATGAACAAGGGATGTCTTTCCATCTTCTGAGGTCCTCTTTGATTTCTTTTTCAGGGTATTATAATTTTTCCTGAATAGATCTTTTGCTACTTTTGTTAGATTAATTCCTAAATATTTCATTTTGTTGGACGCTATTGTAAAGGGTGTGACTTCTCTTATTTTTCACTCAGTGGTTTTGTTGTTAGTGTATAGGAATGCTATTGATTTTTCAGTGTTGACTTTGTATCTAGCTACATTACTGAATTTATTCATTATACCTAGGAGTCTTTCAGTGCAGTTTTGGGGATCTTCTATGTAGAGAATAATGCCATCTGCAAATAGAGATAATTTAATTTCTTCTTTTCCTGTCATTACTCCTTTTATTTCTCTCTTTGTCTAATTGCTCTGGCTAGTATTTCCAGCACTATATTGAATAGGAGGGGAGATAATGAAAATCTTTGAACTGTTCCTGATTTTAGGGTAAAATTTTTCAGTTTTTGGCCATTTAATATGATGCTGGCTGTTGCTTTGTCATAGATGGCCTTTATCATACTGAGGTAAAGAACATCTATTCCAATTCTCTATAAGGTTCTCATCATAAATAAGTGCTGGACCTTATCAAAAGCTTTTTCTGCATCTATAGAAATGAGGCTTGACTTGCTCTTCTTTTTCTAGATGTTTGAGGTGTAATGTCAGATTGTTTATTTGTGTTCATTCTGTTTTCCTGGTGTGGGAATTCATTGCAATAAATTTTCCTCTGAAGACTGCTTTCATTACATCCCACAGGTTCCAGTAAGATGTATTTGTGTTTTCATTTGCTTGTAGATATTGTTTAATTTCTCCTTTATTTTCCTCTGTGACCCACTGATAGCTCAGGAGTGTATTATTCAATTTCCATGTGTTTGTGGTGTTTTTGAAGTTTCTTTTGTCATTCACTTCTAGTTTCATGGCACTATAATCTGATAACATGCATGAGATAATTTCAATTCTTTTACATTTACTTAAGCATGTTCTGTGGTCTAGTATATGGTCTATTTTAGAGAATGTTCCATGTGCTGCTGAGAAGAATGTATATGCTGATGTTGTTGGCTGGAATGCTCTATACGTCCACACATGCATTTGTTCACAGGTGTGATTCAGTTCTGTTATTTCTTTGCTGATTTTCCTGTCCAGTTGATGTGTCTTTTTGTGTCAATGGCATGTTAAGGTCTCCTGTTATAATTGTGTTATTTCTTATTTGATTTTTCATTTCTGTTAACATTTGTATAGCTGGGTGCTCTGGAATTTGGTGAATAAATATTTAAGATTGTTATTGCTTCCTCTTGAACTTTTCCCCTAACTAGTATGTAGTGACCTTCTTTATCTCTTTGGATCATTCTTGGTTTGAAGTTCACATTGTCTGCAAACATAATAGCTACCCCTGCTTTTTAAGGGGTTCCTGTTGCATGGAGTATTGTTTTCCATCCTTTGACTTTCAGTCTATGAGTTTCTTTTGGGTTAGATGAGTTTCTTGTATACAGCATGTGGTTTGGTGTTGTTTCTTGATCCGTTCTGCTGGTCTGTTTCTTTTAATTGGTGAATTGAGGCCATTTGCATTAATAGTTATAACTGATATATATTGGTTTACTTTTGACATGTTATCTTTCTGCTGTTGATTCTTTACGTTTCTTTACTCTGTTTAATTGTTTGCCTTGCTTAGTGGTTTTTTCCCCATGTCTATCTAGAGTGTCTTTCAATATTTTTTTCAGGATTGGTTTAGTGGTCATAAAGTTCTTCAGCTGTTCTTTGTCATGGAAGTATCTTATTTCTACATCCATTTCGAAGGACAGTTTTGCAGAGTACGTCAGTCTGGGTTGGAAGTCGTTTTCCTTTAGGATCTGAAATACTTCACTCCATGCTCTTCTTGACTTCATTGTTTATGTTGAGAAGTTTGCTGTGATTCTGATAGGCTTTCCTTTATAAGTGATCTGTCTCTTCCCTCTAGCAGCATTTAATATTCTGTACTTATGTCAGATTTCTGGGATGTTGATTATTATATGTCTGGGTGTAGTTTTATTTTGATTATGGTTATTTGTAGTTCTATATGTTCACTGATTTGTATGTCAGTTTCTATTCTCATGTTTGGGAAATTTTCAGCTGTTACTTCTGTAAATAGCCTCTTGATATCATTTGTGTTGTCACCTTCTTTTTCACTTATACCTATCAATCTTAGGTTTTTTTCTTTGCACCATCTTGCAGCTGTTGAATTGTTATTTCCTGATTCCTTGTTATTTTTAAAAGATCTTTCCTTTCCCGTGCACTAGCTGCAATCTTGTCTTTGAGGTCTGAAATTCGATCTTCACTTTCGTTGAAGCAGTTTTGCCAACTTTCAATTGAATTTTTTATTCCCTGTATATCTCTTTCAATTTGCTTCATGCATTCTGTTTGCTTCTTATGTTGTTCATTCAGTGTTTCCATCTTTTTGCATTGTTCCTCTAATTTTTTAATTATGTCTTCTTTAGATGTGTTCAGCATTTCTTTCATTACATTTATCATTTCTTCCTTTACCTGGGAGATTATTTCTGATCTGAGTTCTTTTATAGCTTCCCAGAGTTGTTTCTTTACTTCAGTTGTTATCATTTCAGGTATTTCAGGTGTATGGCTTACATTTTGTTCTGTGTGCATGTCTCCTAGGCTTGCCAGGTTTGGGCTGGAAGTTTGAGATTGCATTTTGCATTTCATTTTGTCATTTTGTCATCTGTATTTCCAAGTTTTGATCAATGTTCCAAAGCTTCTCCTGTGTGCTGGGAACCACATGGCCCACTTTTGGCTCCTAGGACTGAATGCAGGCCCCTACTAGCCACTTGGAGGTCATTGGGCATGTCCTAGTTAGGCCGGCAGGGACCTCCCATGCACCCTGCAGTGATTTGGGATGCCAGGCATGGTCTTACTGGCTTGGAGTAATGTTCCAAAGTTTCCCCCAGTGTTCTGGGATCCAACTCATGCACGTTGGGTTTCCAGGACTGGATTCAGGCCCCTGCTAGCCACTGGGCCAGCAGGTCACTGGGCATGGCTATAAATGTTTCTTTAAACTATATAACTGTGGTCAGGATCAGACTACAGAATCAGAAATAATCTCCTAGAAATAGAGTTTAAACATGAAAGAGAAGAGCACCTTACCCATTTAAGGTCCTATGGAAAAGAAGATATTCCAAAGAAAAGTAAGCAGTTATGACAAGTAAGGTAGGAGAAAAATCAAGTGTGGTAGATAAGAACACTGAAAGCCTTCAGCAGAGGATGGTCTAAGGAAGGGGGGTGGTTCCTTCTCCTTTCCCCCTGTTAGATGGGCATCTCTGACAGAATCAATGTTATGGTAAGAAGAAGATCACTGATAACCTTACCAATTCCCATTATAGTGTACTGATGGGGAAAAAGACCAGTTGAGGGAAAAGGATTGGAGAGAAACTGAGGGATAAAAAAGTGAACGTATTTCTCATGGTATGTTTCTGAGAAGGGGAACAGAATAGTGTCACAATACCAGATGAAGAATATGGTATCGAAGGAAGATTCTCTTTAAAATAAGTGATATTAAGCTGTATTTGTATGCTGTTATAGTCAGGGTTTACAAGGGAAGCAATTTAATACAGGACACTTAATTTGTAGGATTTTCACAGTAATTAATCAAAGAATCAAATACAAAAGAGTGCAGGAAATCTTCCCACACATTAGAGATTCAAAGAATCCATCTGAGGGCCTGGATCCCACAGCAGTGTCCTGCAACAGTCCAGCTGAAGACCTAGTGCCCACAACAACGACTCATGCAAGTCTGTACCAAGGATCTGCACTGGGAAGCCCCAAAGGTCAGTCAGTGGTGGAAGGTGGAAAGTCTGTGCCAAGGGATGAAGGATCTGTGCCATCAGGCTGAGGGCTCTGCACTGGAGCCAGTAAACAGTGCTCAAGGTGAGGACCAGAGCACCACCACCCCCAAAGTTAATTGCAGCCATCCTCAGCAACAGCAGGGTCCTGAGCTCCTCTGAGGATGAAAACATCCAAGTTCATATCAGGAAAGAAGCTCAACAATCTCCTCCAGGAGAAATGGCATCACTACCTTCTTCCTCTCCAGTTCTCCTTCAGTGTTGTTGGCAACAGTGCCCAGGTGGGCCAGCACCACACTGGTTCAGTTTAGCTGGGTGTTACAAATTGACCACCCATTGTCAACCCATCACATGTGCTTAGCAAAATAATTAAACAGAGAGAAAGAAATAGATGATCTAAAGAGAGCAATGAGAGCACCAAAGGGAAGTCATTATGATGGTAAGAGCATGGCACCCTAAAGACAGTGAAGAGGTTCACTTGAGGGAGAGGCCGAACTCTTCCTTTCCAGTAGCACTAGATGGCACAGAACATGGGTCCTCATGGAAGTACAGTAGATTGGTTGAGTTATCAGGAAAATAGAGAAAGACAGAGGGAAGAAATCATCTCTTAGAAGAGGCAGTGAACCGACCAGGGTACTGTATATGACTTTAGCATCATGTTGGGGCCCATCTAAAACTTGATATCACTCGTTTTAAGCAAGACCTCCCAAATGACAATGTAAACTAGAGGACTAAAAGAGCACTAGAATGCAAAAACTGACAAAAGATGCTTTAGGGGGGAAATAATGGAAGAGAAATAATAAAGGTGTCAGATTTTCACTTCTGAAATTCCAGTTAAAGATGTCTTGTAGACATCTAAAACCACACAGCTCAAAAAGAGGTAAAAGGGAAAAAATAGAACAGAAAACAGGAAAAAGCTGGCCAATGTACATATTTAACATATGTACATGTTCTGCTTGATCAAGAATTAAAGGTTGAGGAATGCAGAGGAAGGGAAAGAGAAATATATAAAATAAAGATATGCTGTGTACAGGAACCTGATAACCTCAAGGAATGTAAACGCTATATACTATAAACAGGAGATAAGATTAATGATATCAACAAGATTTAAAATAGGGAAAGGGGATTCAGAAAAGGAGAGAGGGAGAAGGAGAGAAGAGGATTAAAAAAAGAAACAAGGTATATTACGTACCTGTACCCATTCCCCAGAATAACTGTAAATGACATGTACTACATGTACTAATAAAAAAAAGAAGAGAGCCAGAGACAGAAAGACAGACAGAGAGAAAGACAGAGAGAGAAAATAAAAAACTTAGCAGCAAAGAGCAGACCACGATAGGGCAGGAAACTGCATGAGGTGGGTGGACCTACGTTAGCACTGTGCTTGAGGAGCTAGCTCATGAATTTTGAGTTAGTCTCTTTTTTTAATTTTTGCTACATTATTTAAAAAAATTGGACCATCTCTTTATTTCATTAAATTTTTTGAGACAGTCTCACTATGCACTTAAGGCTGGCTTTGAACTTACTATGTAGCCCAGGCTAACCTTGAACGCACAATGATCCTCTTGCCTCAGCCTCCTGAGTGCTGGGGTCACAGGTATGTGCCGCCACACCCGATCCTTCAGTAATGTCTTAAAAGGAATTCTATATTGAGAGTCTGAGATATATTAACTTTTCCTTTTCCTAAAAATAATCAAAATTTCCAAATTTAGGATATGGGGCTGGAGATTTAGCTAGCATCATAAGCTCCTGCCTTGCAAGCGCGTGATCGTGAGTTCGATGCCTGGTACCAATAAAAAACAAAACAACCAAATTTAGGATATGATTCTGCTTCATGAAAAGAAAGAAAATATGCAGATGATATTATAATCTAATGGCATAACTCTGCAGTCAACTACGTCACTTCTTAAAAATAAAATGATAGATTTTCAAGAGGCTAGTAGGAGAGAGAAAAAACAGAGATAATGAGAGATTGAAGAAATCAGGAATGGAGGCCAAAAAGTCGATAGCCCCTAATTTACTGAAAGCCTGCTAACTGCCAGACCAGTTACTGTAGTCCAGACTTTGACATCTGAAGAGCAGCAGTCGCATAGAGTGGAAGAGGGGAGCTTTGGAATCATGCTGACCTGAAAAGGAACCCAAAGGTGCACTAGGGTGAGAGTCTAAACCTATTACATTTTCCATTTCTTTGGCAGAGATAACTAGGACTGTATTCCAGGCTGCTGTAACAGTTCAGTGAGAAGCAACTGTCAGGTACCTAGCCAAGTACATTTCAGTAGTAGATATTGAAAAATTCATTTAATTCCTTTTCTCTTTAACTCCAAGGTAGAAGATCCAGTATCCAAGTAAAGGCTGCAAGTCAAAAGTATGTAGAAATCAAGGCCAGCCCCTATCAAGCAGTATTGTAAAGTCCGCAACTGTCTCCCTTGCCATAAGTCTCCCTCCGTAGTATTTTTCTTCTGTGTTCTTCCTGACCTACACTCACACCTCCCAGCTACAGCCCAGCACTGCTGCTGACCTAACCTGACAGTTATAGCACGCCAGGGCTTAATTGAAATGGTGACTTAATATCCAAAGCCTTTCCTGCTACCAAAGCTATAATTGTCTACTGAGTTCTTTTCTGGGTTCTTCTTCCAATTCTGGTGAGAGCTAACACCGCAGACAGCTCCCTAAAACTTCACTTATTCTAAACAACACTACTAAACTCTTAGGGCTTGTGTCCTGCATCACTCCGAGCCCTGAGCCCCACAGCAAATCCCAACTCCATGATTAATCTTCTCTGGGTCTTTCTCAGTCCCATGCTGGTTTCTCCTATTACAAAGACCTTGCTTTTACTCTTTTGCACTCAATTCCCTCCCACATATTCACAGCATTTTGCAGTCTTCCTGACACTGCATTCTGAAAATGTCATCCATCATAGAGCATGTTTCCGTAAGACTTCTACTTTTATCTTTCTAGCATAAAGTTTTCCTTCGGCATTTGAATCAGCTTTGTATTTCGGGAAATAACTTAAAGTGAAAGATGCTCTGTAATTTTCAGCTATGTTCACAACACAAAGTCACCAATTCATCTGCCAGTGGATGTTCAATTCTTTAGCAAAGGTGGATTAAATCTACTATATGTCTAATTTAGAAATAGCACCACACACAAGGCAACATTAATGGAACAGCTGTGCATTGTAAGAGGAGGAATCTGCAAGATAAGATTTAAAATGGACTAAATGCAGTAAGATATGAAATGGCATTTTCATTATCATTTTAAGTATTTCCAGTAGAATCTATAAATATCTGAGGGGAAAATGCCCAGGAGGATAAAGAAAAGCTACATTTGAAAATATGGAGAAGTAGAACATTCCATAGACTCCTAGAAATTAGAAATGAAAAGTCCTGAGGTCACTTTGCTCACTTACCTGCTAGCACTCCCAAGTGCTTGTCCAATCTAATTTTAGAATCTGGACTTTACACCCATCATTTATAAAGATATTCTTCTGAGTGTCTAGTGAATCTTCAAAAGTTGTCAGTCCTTCTCAATGGTTCCAAAGGTTCCCTGAAACTTCCCTGACTACAACTCCAGATATAGAACTAGAGGGAGAATGTTCACTTCCTTGTCAGATGTATCTTAAAAATACTTAACAAAGGTGAGCCTCCATCAAAGCCTGGTAAATATTCTCTAAAGATTACTGGGGCTAATGTAAGAGAACTCAGCTCCTGATTGCATTGCTTCCAATCGTACCAACTGCCAGGCTGGCAAAGGTCTCAGACTGTCTAAACTACAGTTTGCTTCCCAGTGTTCAAAGAGTTCATTGAAAGATGTGCAGCAATTGTTTATTTGTATGTCAGGCATTACACAGATCCTTTAAACGCATGGACTCTGAGCTTACAGCTCTGCGCTACTTCATTCTACAGTCACATCAGTTTACAGATGGGAAAACCAAGGCTTACAGGTGAACAAAGCCAGCTGGGTGTTGAATGCTGGAGCCAACATTTCAGTCACCTCCACCTGAAAAAGCTTTTCTTTGTCTGCCACCTTGTGCCATCACTACACTGCTTATGTCAGGTGGTGTTGGGACCTGGTCTAGGGCTCTGCCAGTATAAAAAGAACATTCTCCCCTGGTCCAGAAAGAATGTAAGGCTGAGTATGGAGGAGAGCACTCTAGTTTCTATCCCTAGAAACAGCAGAGACAGAAACAAGTACGGGAGAAGTGAGAAGTATCAGTGCTCTGCACAAGTAGGTGAATCTGAGGAAGACTGATGCATGGGCTTAACTCAAAAGACCAGGCAACAGTTTTAGAATCTAGGCAGATATAAGATATGGCGTGGGGTACAAAGGCCCCTGATTCTCTATACATGAGCAGGACAAAGGAACAGTAGTTCCTAAAACACAGTGACCATTTCAGAGTTGCCTCAAGGATTCTGAACCCACCCAAAGCTTTGCATCATAATCCGAACAGACTCACAAGGTCAAGTGTCATAAAGACCATGACCCACAATCGCTCAGTAATGTAGGCCCTGAGAGGATATTAGGAAATAGTTCTTGTCGTCTCAAACAATCCTAAATGCCCCAGACTAGTCACATCGTGTACAAGGCACAAGATAGCAAAGTTTTCCATAGCTAAAATAACAGGGAACGAAACGCTCTGCCCAGGAAGGTGAGCCATCAAAACCCTCCAGCTATTTGGTTTTCAGAATTGGTCTTACATTCCAATTTCTTGAATTTTTATGGGTTAAAAATGTGCTGCCTAGACTCAGATTTGCTGAGTTTTTGTTCTCATTTGGGGAGAATGTTGAGAGCCACTGACTGAGGCTGTCTGTGGGTGCCGATCGGCAGCTGTGCGTCTGCTGAGATAACCCAAAGGGGAAATCTGGACACGCCAGTCTGCTGAGGCCTGTTTCCTAGACAAAGGTTATGGTGCTTCAATTGGCGGTTCATGAAACAACACAAAAACACAGCTTTGCAAACTTCCCAGATTTTGAGTTAGACCTTATATTTAACTACATCTAACCTAGCCTTAAAAATGAAACTATTCTATACAACTATTCTATAAAACAAAGAAAGCTGGAAACTAAAAGAGCTTGCTTGTGTGGAGCAACTGTTTGATTTCTTTCACTTTTTGGGGTATAATAAATCTGTGTCTAAAATGTGAGGCACGGGTTGAAATTTCAACTATGTAACTTACAATATATATGGAGTTTAAAGCATTTAACATCCCTAAGACTTCCCTCAACCAAAAAGCAAATGGTGACACTAATACCCAGCTCACAGTGTTTGTGAGGATTAAAAGAAATAACTTACTTGGTTCAGTGCTTTGTGCTTAACAAATGCTGGACACCTTCCTTTGCTCAACTGCAAAAAATACAAAAGATGATTTATAGTGACATGATATAGAATATTTTTATTTGAAAAGTACCATATGATCTTGGAATTCTCTTTAGACTTTTAAAAATGTTTCAACTCCATGGTAAAATTCAGACACTAGAGAAATAAAATCCAATGGAAGATGCAGAGCCACTTTTGTAAAATTTTTATTAAGTAGTTTTCTTTAAAAATTAGTTGATTCCTCTAAATCTCCAGTGAAGCACTCAGCTCAAAAGCATGGCAGGGTAATAGGCACACCTGAATTTGAGCCTATTAAATTAATAGGTTTGGCCTAATTCTGTTTTCATCTTGGTGAAAAATTTGACCCACAGCTACTTTTGTACTAAGGAAACTACAACCTCTCGTAGTGAGTAAACCAACAGCAAACTAACTTGAGTGCATTAGGTAACAGGCAGTGAGTCTCAGGCAATCACAGCGGTAGTTCTTGAGCCAATCACAGGCTGCACACTGGTAAACCATGTCTGTATAATGCAAATGTCTCATCACTTCATGCCCATAGAAGGCAAATACTGTGGTTACCACCAATCAGGCTGTTTCTGTATGTCACTTCTTTTCTCTAGATTAGGGAATTCTATTTCACTTTCAGTCTGAAAGACTGCCTAGTTTTAGAATCTTTTTCTTGTTCAAATAAACTCTGCCAAAGGTAATGTATCTCACATATTTAAAAACTTCTCCTGTACACGTTTCAGCTCTGTGACAAAATAGTCATACAAGCGAAGCCCCTATTTTCATCTACAAATAAGGATGTCTCCAAAATATATAGCATAAGGTATTATTTTGGAACCTGGGATGGAACTACGACCTTGCACTTGCCAGGCAGGCACTTTAAGGTATTATTTTGAGGACTAAGCCTACCAAAAAATTATTTTCACCATCATTATTAATAAATAATTTATCAAACTTCATCAGCAAGGTAATTGCTTCCTAATATGCAACATTAGAGGGAAATGTGAATTTGATAGTTTACTATCCTAAAAATTCCAAAGCAAAGTATATATTCATATAAAAAACTATATATATATATATATATATATATTATTTTTAGCATTTATCTATCAGTTTACACAATGACCATGAAATTTTCCTTCTAAGATATAAATCACATATAAATGACTGACAGTTTTTAACCCAGAAATAAGTAAAAATTGTTTCCTATCTATTCAGATAGTTTTCCTTTATATAATGAACCATTTCGTTTCATATTTACATTTTTAGAATGTTATAACAACTACAAAGAAAAGCGCTTCAAAGAAACCTAAAATGTATTCTGATTGATCAGTTTAAGCCAGGTTTTCAGAAATGTCTATATACTTAACCTTGGACCTACCAAGGCATGCTTTGATTAAATTAGCAGACATTCAGACCACCCCCCCCAAAAAAAAACCAGAATTGTAAAAGCAGCCAGGGAAAAACAGAAATCATGTATAAAGGTAAATCAATTAAATCACAGCAAACTTCTTAACACAAACCCTAAAGGTTAGAAGAGCTCAAAGTCAAGTATTTCAAACCCTAAGAGCAAATAACTTCCAACCCAGATTAACATACCCAGCAAAGCTAACCTTGAAAACAGATGGACAGAAAAGGTATTTCCATGAAAAAAAACTAGCTCAGAAGATATATGAGTGGTAAGCCAGCTCAAGAGAAAATATTTAAGAATATTCTCGATAGAAACAAATTGGACACAGCTTAAAACACAGAAGAACCTATTGAAATCAATAGACAAACAGCAACAAAAAAATCAGGAAAAAATAAGGTAACACCAACAGACAAAGGTAATGACAGTAAGTAACTAACACATTGCAGTAATATTTCTCAATGTTAACAGCCTCAACTTTCTAATTAAAAGACACATATTGCCAGACTAGATTAAAAAAAAAAAAAAAACAGAATCCAACAGTCTGTTGCACTCAAGAAACTCACACAATCCAAAAAGATAGTGGGAGCAGCAATTCAGACATGGTAACACTGATTAGAAAAGACAAAAATAGTCACTACATACTAGTTAAGGGAATAATTCAATGTGAAGAGATAACACTAATAAACATATATACAGCAAATACTAGAGAACTTATCTTCATAAAACAAAAACTGCTGAAAGTAAAAGATCAAGTAAACACTAACACAATCATAGTAAGGGATTTTAACATCCCTCTTTTGCAAAAAGATAGATAAACTAAACAAGGAA
>PVJX010026920.1:0-25161 GCA_004027295.1 Dolichotis patagonum
TTTTTTAATAATATGCAGAATGAATATCATGTGAGTTTATATACTGGCATCAAGTCTACATGGTAGTAAACACCTGTGGATTTTTCCTCTTGATTAATGTGTCGCGTCAGTGACACAAGCTCCTCAGCCGGCAGCGATATTGGAGAAAATGAGGGGAGGTCTTTGGAATGAGGAAGAATCTGTAAATTAACATTGTATGAAAGCAACAAAGTCAGACCTGATGAAAGAATAGTGGCCTTGTTCGGTAGTATTGAGGGCATATTTGATTTTCAAGTTCATGCTTTTAAAGTTGGCATGATTTAGGTGCATATTTTGCTCCAAGTGCATGAAAGCAACTACAGAATTCATGGAGAATTGTGTGAAAGCAAGGGTCTCTGCGCATTCACTGAGGCAATTACAGAACTAGTGGAGACATGCATGGAATGAGAGCTCCGGGATTGCCGCTTCAGTCATAGGAAGGAGACAGGCCCTTACTGGATGACGAAGGAAGGAAAAAAGTATTTAAAGAACTATGTATGTGAGATAATGCAAAATAATCTGAAAACAGCAATTAGCTATTTTTTGTAGATGTGGATCACTTAATGCTTCCTGAAGAAATAACAGTGAACACAATCTTTATTTATGAAATGAGCAGCCAGAAATTATACTGAATAGATTTTTAATGATTGAATTATTTGAGAATAATCAGAATATCAGTAAAGTGAAAACAAAACTTAAACAAGCCTAAAAAGGAGGCGTTAATATGTTAAATCCACCCATATGTCTAGATGTGATATCATGAAGTCTTTACATGTTGTAGTGACATCAGTAATATACACAGGAGAGAAATTTAAGTGAATCATTAGATTGAATTAACTGGGATTAAAGCACCATTACATTTCATGTTTAAACTGGAATGCATGATTTCTACTCACTGTAAGATATGGTTTTTATATACAGGAATTGGGGTGTGGATAACAGTAAGTAGACCATATGTGACTATAGAGTGTTAATGAAAAGAATATTGCATTTATATCGTTTCTCCCCTAATTAAGTCCAGCATGGGGAAAAGCAGGCAAACAGGTGTTCTGATATAATCTTTCTGTAGCATATGTAGGGCTTCTGGGAAAGAAAGGTAATAGTTTTGGAAGAAAAAGAAACATTTATAAAGTCTTTTTTAGTTAGACTCCAAGTTTTCTACAATTCCTCATGAAAAACAAACTAGAAATCAATACATTTACAGTAGTAACTCCCAAGAAAATGTCATTTTAGCTATGTCATTAATATAAAAGAGAATACTTTATAACTGAAAATACTCCCTTCTAAATGATGTAACTTTACTTAGAAACTTCATCATTTAAAGAATAAAGAGCCTAAATTTCTTTATACTTCATCCAGGCTTTACTATTATGTTGTTGAAATTATAAATAGAGCTTAATACTGAGTAAAATCCCTGCTTTACCAGTGTGTTTTGACATCCAACATATTTTGAGTTCAGATTGCACTTCAGGTTGGGCTGTCTTTTAAGACTTCCAGATTATAATAGCTAATACATTTTCTTCTCTTATGAAAAAAAAAAGAAGCAATGGGAAAAATGCAGTAAGAATTTGATTCACAAATTGTTTGCTACCTGCCACTGGCACAAAGGAAATATAAGGAAAAGTCTGTTACTTGACTTGTGTTAGCACACGTGTAAATTAAAAAAAAAAAATTAAGAGCAGGTCTCACTAGATAGTGCAGGAAAACCGAGATCTTGCTGTATGACTCAGGCTGAGTTTAAACTAGTAATTCATCCTCTTGCTTCAGCCTTCTAAATGCTGGAAATACAGGTCTGAATACTACACGCAGGTTAAAAAAATCCTCACGAGATAAGGAGGTGATATTAATTGAATGCGGTGCATGATTAGCTTTTAGTTTTCATTGGAAAGACTTCTTGCTCTCTCGCTTATTGGAGAAAATGACATGTCCCCTTGAAAATAATTCAAGTTGTTGATTGTTGGAAAAACTGTTCATGGAGTTGAAGGTCAAAGTCAGGTAAATGACTGAATAACGTGAATTTTTTATTAAAGAACTGAAAATTTACCATCAGAAAAGTAGCAAATCAACATTGGCATTGATTCCTGAAATTAATGATGGGCACATGTTTGAATTCTGTTACCTGCGAGCGAGAACCGTTCCAGGTGCTGAGCACTCATTAAGCAGCTGAAAAGTTTTGAGATGACACTGTCAGATATTATGGCAGAGTTTCTCCTGCACTGGAGAAAGCAAGACTGGGTAGACTTTCAGTATGGAAGTTAACTGGCGCAACCCTTTCCCAGATTGTATTGTCCAAATATTCCTTTTCAGAGGATTATAATGACTTAAGTGAAAACGACCTAAGATAGGATTTGTATTATCCAGAAAGAACACGTTAGCTAACAATACACATGGTCGTAGATAAACATGAGTCAGGTATAGTTCTTTCCAATTAAGAACCTAATATAACCTTGCAAACTGGAAAGAAATATTCAAATACTACCTATAGACCCACTCATAGGATAATATTTTCACTTTATGAGCAAAACAATCAGATAATAAAAATCACAGGAAGAAATAGATATTCAGGTCATCTAGATGAATTTTCTTTCAAGGAAAATATGAATACTATTAAAAAATAAAGTGGACCTTGATAGGATTCTCATAAGGAAGTGAAAAATATAAAATCAAGGGAGGACTACTGTGTCCTATAACCATCTCTGAAGTACTTTGAAAATTTACTTCATCTGTTATTAAGACAGGGCTGTAGAACAAAGGACATGAACAAAGCCCTGAATTTACCCTTCCAGCTATGGCCATGGTATCTGAGAAACATGGAATGTAGCAGTGAAATTTTTTTACTAAGTTTCAATCCAGTATTTAAGTCCATATATCAAAAATTTTATGAAATTTCCTGGAATGTCAAACAAAGTGTTACGGTATTGTTTGAATTTAAAACCAGTAACCCTAGTGGAGGGCAGAATGAGCTTCATAAATGCTACATGCTAAACATGAGAGTGCAGAGTGAATATGAGGGAGGAAACTGAGGTAAAAATGAACCTCCAGATTTTAATGTGGTTTTGGAAAGACTAGTCTGTTGCATTACCTTTGCTTAAATACAAGCTGATTGCTGATATTGTATATGAATCTGGCATTGTCATCTTTGTCTTTTCCATGTAAAATGGTGTCATGCCTCACTCTTCATCCAGTTTTAATTAGCCATGCTGAGTGGGATTCTTTAGAATTCCTCCAAACCCCATGATTAGTGAACATTATGCAGTGCAATTATAAAGGACACTAAGAGATCAGTGCTCTAATTAAGGAACTAGTTCAGAAGAAAGTCTTTCCTCCATTTCCTTTCTTTTACTATTTCTGCCTGGTTGGTAACTAAGGTAGGTATTTCCCAGACACCAACTATAGACAGCCAAGAGGGTACACTTGAATACTTTGTGTGCACCTAATATGAAAAAAATAATATAGCATAAAAAGGCACCGACAGGTCATCAAAAGTGACTTCATAATTTATGAGGCTAATATAAAATGAAGATGCATGGGCCCCAGTTTGATAATTATCAAGACTTTCAAGATGAAAATGGGATTTTACAGGAGTGTAAGATCCTCTTCATCACAGGGCTGTGTATGACTCCACAGGACATGAACCCAAGGAAATTTTCTTGTAAATCCCTACATATCTGCTTAATATGTTCTTGTCTATCCTAATTTTCTGGATCACAATTTGAAACCTATCAGACCTTGATGGAATTCTCAATAAGGAAGTGAAAATGTAACCTCAACTTTTGAATGGGAAAGAGGAGTACTGTGACCGATAACCATCTCTAAAAGAATCATGAAAAATTCACTTCAGCTATTATTAAGACTTTATAGATATAGAAGAGATTAAATGTGAATAGAAGGGATGATATCACAAATAAATATAACAATTACTGTATTATGGCAGATTTTCTTTAACCCACTTATTATACCTGTAAGAGTATAATAAGCATGCACAATCACCAGTAAGAAATAAAAATCAATCATAGGGTTTCTATTGCTACCGTGAAAGTATATTTTCAGAAGAAGAAATAGGACACTATTGATGGTCCAGACTTTCCCAAATTGCTAATAGAATCTGTAGAGAAATCCAGCTACTACTAAAGGCATAGACTAATATACAAAGTTCCTGGGAAATGTCATGAAGTAAGTAGGGACCTTTCTTAAGTTACAAGAACTAATTCATTTCTGTAGAGTCTGCTAGTAACAAATTAGAAAATTTTCAGAATCATTCCTGACCTAGAAGTCTGTTTATTCTTATTTAGCCAAGTCACCTCAGAATATTTGAGAACTAAATACACTTTAATTACCACCCCAGGGCTTCTGCAGCAAAGAACCAAACAGTGATTTGCTTAAAACAACCCAATTTTATTATTTCATAATTCTGGGAGACAGAAGACCAAAATAAGTTTCTGGAGGGACTTTGCTCATTCTGAAAATTTCACACTAAGAATTCTTCCTCAGCATTTTTAACATTTTCCTGTTTGCGTTTTACCTCTTGGCTTGTAGACCCTACTTCAGACTCCACTTCTCTTTTCACTGTCCGCCCTCTTTTTATTAAGAAATAATGAGTTATTGGAGGTATGTGTCTACCAAATCTAGTATAAGTTTATTTTAACTAATTATGCCAGAACATTTTGAGTAAATTCAATCTCTGAGATGCTGAGCAAAATATATATTTTAGGAAGACACTATTTAGTTCACTGTTGTTACTGAGAGAAAGAACCATTAAAAATGTGATGGGAGGTGGAAGTAGAAGCAATAGCTTCAGGTGTTTATGATCCAATACAAATGGTTGGATGATGTTAGCACATTCCCCAAAATAGAATCCATTAGGGAAAATTAAATTGTTCTGTGAGTTCAGAGTGCTCAGAATTTTTACCCAAAATCTGATTCTAGCACTTGCTTATTATATCCATTTAAAAGACACATGCTTTTATATTTGATGGGAAGCAGCCAATGTCAACAGCGGATACAAAGGCATAATTTGCTTGCCTCAAAGAAAATGGGAAATTGTAACACCTTACTCAAAAATTATTAATGATTAACTTAAATCATGGCATCTTTTGGTTAATAAGAGAAATAAATTCCAAAATCCACTGGAAAGCTTCCTAAGATATGAGGTCATAGTGGGGAGCAGAGGAATGATTTAATGATATATCTTCACATCATCCCACCTCCAGATACTTGCTTTGCCTCATGATAGTTGCAAGCCCAGTTTCATAGGAATGTATCTGAAAGAAAGATATCTACATATCTAAATTATGGTATCAGTGCATTTAATTTGTGCCTACTCTGAAAGATAACTCCTCCTCTGTGTCCAAATTGAGAATAAAAGTGAATTTATCTCTGTTACCAAACAGAGGAAACACTTCACACGTCCTGTTATATCTCATAACATTTGTTTGGGCGTGCTAGCAAGGCTATTGTTATTGGCTACGAGGGTAAATATTATGTGCAATGATTTATAAAGCCTGATGTTGAGAGGAAGTATTTGAAAATCAGATGAAATCATGGCAGATGGGAAAGGTGTTTATAAGTAGATTACATTACCATGGAGGGAAGCTATTACAATATTTTCATGCAACTGCTCAGAGGAAAGATATAATACTTTACTATTCTTTGCCATTGTCATTGAAACAAATGGCTACATCCCTAGGAACTGCTTGGCTTGAATTCTGCAGCATGGGAAATTGGACTCCTACTGATTTGGATGTTTTACCATTATAATTTGGATAAAGTCAATGACAAAGTGTCCCCTGATGACTCAGCTGAGGGTAGTTGACTACAGTTATCACTTAGTTACTAAGCTTTGTTTACTGTTTTAGGACTTTCTCCACCTCAGGAAACTACCAGTAAATTACAGAGTACAGGAGTCTGTACTTTGTTTATAAAGCAGACTTTCTGTACTCTATGTAGTCATAAATCATAATGATACGTTGCTAAGGCAGTTTCCTGGGTACAACAGAAAATGGATAGTAGCTGTTTGGTTAACATGTCACAGCTTGATCTTATCTGCTCCTTTGAACATATTAATTTGTGTGTGAATGAAAGTGTTACGGAGAACATGGAAATACAATGCAGACAGCCTCAAGAGTGTGAATTTGAGCATGATTTGTTGATCTAAAATTAAATCAAATCCCCTCCAGAGGCTCATAGATGACATTCAGAAGAACCCTTATGTCACAGATGACACTGTATTTGATGGTACAATATCCCTAATTGAGAGTCTTATGAAGCACAGTATTTTGCAATGAAGATAAATTTTTAAACTATGTACATTAATTAATAGGTAATACCCATAATGTATGTGAGACATTCCGTTCTTGTACCAGCCTTTTTGAAAGAATTACAAGAAATGGTTTTGAGATATTGTTATCTAGTTGAAATAGTAGTCCAGGAAGCCTATCGAGATGAAAATCACTTGCTACTTCAAATAGGATGCCTAAGTTTTCAGATGATTCTACTGTTACTGGAAATTGCTTTGAGTGGAAGACAGTTCAAACTGAATGTACTCAATGAATAATGATTCCACCATTCTCAATATTAACACTACAAGGAAGATTGTACCTACACCGAAGAAAAACTATCAGGTATGTTAATCACTATGGGATACTATAGCTTTAAAATTTGGTGGTAGGAAAAAATATACAGAAATAAAACCTTAAAAAGTATAAGTTTATAAAAGCAATTTTTATATATGTTATAGCAGATTTTTGCACTGGACCTATATTACTGTTTTCTATACACTTAAGTACTCTGGATAATTTTTTTTTTCTTTTTAATCATTGCTGTAGAATTTATCGGAATTGCATGGTAAAGTATAATTTTCTGATATCGCTGGGATTTTGTTGAGGAACAATGGGCTCTATTATGAAATGACCCATGACAACTACTGCTCAAATAAAAATGCAGTAAAATAAACTTACAGAAACTATTATTTCCCAAACTTTTTAACAGGGAAAAATTAAGTTTCACTGTGAGAGTATTTATATGCTCTCACAGTCATATAAAATGATGCAAATAATTGAGGACATCGATGGAAGAATAATTGAGTTAGTAAATGAACATGAATAGGATTACATAGGCGATATTAATGGGTAACACACATTGTACAGAATTCCTACCCTCTGTTGAAAATTCCAATCAAGGGTCAGAGTATTAGTTAATCGAAGTGAGATTTAGAGAAAATGTTTTAAACCAATAGCAAGAATGTAGTAGAACTTTCTGGCACTGAGATTTTAACCAAGATAAGAAGCCAAATTATAAGCAAAACATCTGTCACTCTCTTCTAGTGAGACCTCACAGAACCCAAAGTAGGTAGGTAACCACATAGGGGTGCACACATAGAGTGATTACAAAATTCCTACCAAACAAAGGAAGCTGATTTTTTTCTATTAAGGAAGTGATTATTTATGACATATTTTTAGCAAAATGTGTATTTAAAATTTTACATACATACTAAAGCAATAATGCGTGGAGTTACAGAATATGACTCCCTGAAAAATGTCACATATGTTGCATAATCATCTGTGTGAAAGAACTAATATATTTAATGACTGCAAAGGTTGTCTATATAAAAGATTAATGTTCACACACTTCTTGGAAGTCTCATCTTTCCTTCTTGACAGGGAAGAACTGTATATGATGACCAATGTTTTAACCATTCTCTGCTTTGTGTTTATACCTAATGGCTGCCTAAGCCCTTCAGTATACCAGTGAAGCTTCATATTCTGTGAAACTTAATTTCAAAATCTAATCATTCTGTACTATTTTTAAAAATTTCCCTTTGTAAAACAATGAGTTTAGAAACCTCAAAAAAATTTTCAATTTTAGGTTCAGAGCAGATACCTACTCATATGATTTCTAAGTTGATATAGAAAACAGAAAGAAAATATGAAAGAAGGAAAAAGAAAGGAAGAAAGAAAGAAGAAAGAAAGAAAGAAAGAAAGAAGAAAGAAAGAAAGAAAGAAAGAAAGAAAGAAAGAAAGAAAGAAAGAAAAAAGAAAGAACAATATAATTTAGAAAGGATGGAACTACATGAAATACGCTGTAAGTCAGGCTAAAGAAATACCAGTGTCTATCTGTAATCAAAACTGAGTGCGGATGCCTCAGTGCAGATGTCACGTGGTGAAACGAGTAACAGTACCATATAAAGTTGAGTAATTAGTTAAGCTTCTGTTTGGAGAGGCCTCCCTTTCCAAAGAATGTGAGTGATGATGAGGAATAATAACTACAGAGAATTATGTGCCACCAGGTAGAGCAGGGTATTCTCTTTGCAATCTAAATCATGTTTCATTTAGAGGGGAGGAGTAGAGGCTGCTAAATTCTGAATCTTAGAACCTTATTAGTTTAGCACAAGGATTTGAGGGACAGGAAATTCATTCTGAGAAGGGCAAAAGAGTAAATATTTTGCAATTGTTAGTCTGCGTTGCAAATATTCAGCTATGCCTTTGTAGTGTTTAAACAGACTTAAACAATAAATGAAGGATGAGAGTCTTTGGATCCTAATAAAATTTTATTTCTGAAATCAATTGGCACCTGGGATTTGATTTATTGGCTACACTTTGCTTATCACTGGCTTAGTAAATCTGACTCTGGTTACATGAATGATTTTCCTTCCCATGTGCTAAAGGAAGATAAGTGAAATTAAAATATGTAGGAAAAAAAATGTAAGTAATGGGACATAGTACTGGAGTATTTATGGGAAAAAGAGTTGTTCTCTTACCCTATGAGATGGGAGGGAAAAAGCTAGGAGCAGACACAAATAATGCAAGAAAATTGAAATGAAAGAAATAGCATTATTCCAAAAAGCAGAAAACAAATTACTTATGCCAAGAATGGAAGGATCAAACATGAGTTTAAGTGTTTGAAAGCTGGATAAGTGTTCAAAATAGGCATGGTACAAAAAAGAAAGAAAGGGATGAAGATAGGGAGAGAGGAAAGGAGAGAAGAAGTGAGAGAAAGAGAAAAGGGAAGAGAGTGAGAGAGAGAAAGAGAAAGAGCAATAATCACAAATCCAAAAATTTTAAAGTGATACATAGCAAAGTGATTCAAGTGGATTATTATTTTAAAAGAGGTAATATGGGAGAATATGTATATTTTTAACAAATACATTTGATATTGTTTATCATCCTGACTTTCAAAACATAGTACAACTAAAATATAAAGTACTTTAAATATCATAAAAATTTCAAGAATAAATTACACGAAAAGAATTTATCTGCATTCTGTCTTTTGGCTGAGAGGCAGCCTGTTTTGCCTTCAGCTCATACCTGTTGTGTGAGTAGCAGTGAGCGTGCCCTGCCCAACCTGTCCTGAAGGAATTTCAGTGAAGTTGCAGAACAGGGTAAGAGACTGGGAAGTGTGTGGTTTCCTTCTCCTAACGTGGTTTGGCCTACAGCTGTTGGAAGATAATATTGCTCTCAGTGGGGGGCCGGTAGATTTTACAGCCTTAACAGATGCAACAGTGAATCAGGGACTCGAAATGGGCAGAGCATACACCTGAAGTTGCTGCCACAATTACAGGCTCTGTATCAATGCCTGTTGTGCTGCACCAGCACCCTTTGTGTCCATACTTAACTTTCGATAAATGCGCCATGGCCCGCTTGTCCTACTCACTCTAGCATGCAGCTGATTTATGAAGCAATTCATAGCATTTGGATAGCAGCAGTTGTGTGATGAGCAGGACAAAAGTTTTAACCCACACCACGATAAAGAGCTCACAGGACCACCGCATGTCATAGTGCTGGGTACTATTCACAAGTCACGTGACATGCTACACAGTAGGCTCCGAAGAGATACTGCAGAGAGTGCTTTGATTCGCTAGTTGACGTCTGCTTTCGGGCTTTCTCCATCAGGAATGAGGTCTAGGGACAGAGGACAGCCATGGATGGGGTACGCCTGGGATTACTGACCTGTTCCTTCAGACTCCAATAATAGGAGGAGTCTTTGGATCTGGCCAGGACACCCACAGTTGAGGCATTTCCTTCTACAGCCTGTTCTGAACCAGAGAGTGAAAGTCTGTGAGAAGATGAACTTTGGCGTCTGGGTGGAAAGAGCAGAGAGAAGCATTCACCATTCCGACTCCTTTCAGACTCAGCACTCGTTTGTGATTGATGCAGAAGTGGCATTTTACTGCACATAATGCTATGCTCCCTGCTATTCACAAATGTTAACATCCTATGCATTGCATTTCTTTTGGTATAATAATGTACTTCTTTAATGTATTGACGGAAAGTTAATAGAAATTAATCAATTTCAATTTTCCAATTGCTTTGTATGAAGAAAAGTTTTAATAACAAGAAGTTCAGGAGTGTGTGTGAATGCCATGGCAAATGAGTAGAAAACCAAACAAAGTCTATTTTCAATGATTTATGTTTTTGATGCTATAATAAGTACTATCAAAAGTATACATTGTTTAAAATTGTTTTTAAATATTGTATCTTTTTAACCTCGAATCTAAACAAAATCAAATATAAACATAATCATATAGAAAGTAAATATTTCTTCAAGTTGTAAATATTTTTTCAAGTTTTATAAAAGACTAAGCAGATGTAGAATATTTACCTCCAAATTAATTGGGAGTGCTTCATAGTGTCTTATAATTAAGTTGCCTTTTAAATATGCTTGAACCTTCAGGCAAACATCTGTGGGTATTTGTTTCCACATGTTCCAGGACGATGAGGTGATTTGAATGCAGCAAAAATTTTAATAGCTTGAGTTGAAACCGGAATTACCCTAAGGGAATCTGGTAGAAATGTATGCAAGAATAGATAAACAACATCTCCTTCTTTTATGCTTTGATGTAGTAATTGTTCATAGCCAAAGCTCTTTATGAAGATAAATGATTGATATAAGGAATACCTAAAGATGCCCTGAAGTACATGAAAACAGAAATGCTTCTCTCCTGAAGAAAAAAATGTCTTCTTACAGCTATAATTCGATTTTAAATTTTGCATGCGAAAATCATGACTGAAAATATTCTTAAAAATCAAGTGAAACTGCATTCCAACCAGTGCTGCAGCATCCGTTCAGCGTTTCTGAAGCCATTTGTCTTTCTGAATTGCACCCAGTGCAAAGCTCTTACACACAGAACTAAACAGAAGTATTAGTCACACCTCCAACACATGTCCATTTTTTTCTAAAGAAACAGCCCTTACCTAATGAAACGTAGATGAAGGATGCCCAGCATTTATTTTTTGTAAGTGATAGCCCAAACAAGGATTGTTTAGAGCCAGATGCTGTAGTTGAGAAAGGTCCGTTTGTTTCAGTCGGGAGTGTTATAAAAATGTTAATAACATGCTTTTATGGTAATTGCATGGTGATATTTGACACCCCAGTGCGTTTCTGTAACCACTGACTGTTGTTTCTATAGACTTACTATTTGCATTAGATCATAGAAGAGTAAATAAAGTAAGCAACAATGCTCTCTAAACCACCTAACTCAGCTGAGAGGGAGATAGTGACATAATTGTGCAGACAGGATTCAGCAAAAAATTGGAAACACTAAAAAGGTTGAGATCTGGCCACCTAATCATTTACCTAACAATTGTCAAACTGACAAAAGAAATTGTGCTATCTAAAGGGCTATGCTACACCTAAACATCTAAATAAAATCAAGATTTCTAGTTATTGGAATATATTGCTACCCAGGTGTTGCCTGCTCTCCTGTATGTTAATAGGTTTCAATCAATCACTTAATGTATAATATGCAAATTATTTTAATTATGTAGGAAAAAGTTTATAAAAATTAAAACATTTCAGAAACAAAGCCTTGTTTAAATGTTGCTCAAAGTCTATCTGTTAATTAAAGATAACTATTGTATCCACTTCTGTGCTGATTTTCTCCAAACATATTTAATGTACTCATAAACACATGCACCTTTATCATTTGAAATATGAGTAACTACTTGTGTTTGCCTTCCTTAAGTCAAATTCTACTGAATAGGTTATTTTGAACTTCCCTTCCTAAGTTATATTCAACAATGTAGCTTAGAAATCTTACAATGAGAGTAAAACTAAGATGAACGATAATAAAATAAGATTAGCCAAAATTACATGGTGCATTCTCTGTTATATGACTCACATGTGGTGTATAGCACATCTCATTTAGGCATCATAACAACCTCACGAAGTTCATGATGCCATTTTCTCTATTTTATAGGAGAGAAGAAAAATGTTTTTAAGTAGTTTATGCAAGGTCAAAACAGAGAAAGAAAACCTAATGATTTGAATCCAGATGAACCTTTCAGAGGCTGAGTTATTAACAGTTATGCTGTTATTGTGTAATGTATTTGGTGCAATGGACTGAAATTTTATTTTGCTTTTTTTGTACATAGATGTAGTAGTTTGTATAATGGATAAATGTTTTGCTTAACATTTGTATGCTAATGAGTATTTGAATTTACTGTTTATTCAGCACACTATTGCAGTTGACACTCTTGCCCAATTATCTACCATGTATCTCCAAAATTACAGTAAAAAAACTTATGCTTATTATTCATAAAATAGAGAATAGGTGAAAACTGCATTCAAAAGTAACTATTGATTATACAATTACACCCCCAAATTTGAGCCTCTCCTCTTCCCTAAACTCTCAAAAATATCAATATTTTTTGCTTCTATTTCAAGTGCCAAAAAATGGTCCCTAAATGTTCCAATAATTAACAATGCTAAAGGCGTAATATTCATCCATTAGTGTTTCCTCTAATCTGATAGACTTTTTTCCTACTTTTGGTTTTCTTTTCTATAGTTTCTCAAAAAAATAGCTTACATGTCAGATCATCCAAAGAAACTCCCTGATGCCTCACACTCGAAATACATTTTTTCTACTTTTGTTTTATACAGAGTTATCTACACTTTTTATGAAATATCTATTTACATCACCAGATTGTTATTCTCATGTTATCTAATTTCTCATATAATCTTTGGAGAATAGATTACGATTGTGGTGTTTATGACCTACATTATTCACATTCTTCTAGGTAAAACTCTACAATAAAACTAGTAATATGAATAATAAAAATACAATTAAAATGTAATTAGTTTATGTTTTAATAAAAAAAAAAGCCACCCACCAGGATACAACCAGGTTACAAGTTTTTAGCTTGAAACTTTGTTTTAATTACAAGAAAATTGGGAATGAATTCTGACCTTGAAGCATATTTGTATAGAAAACCATATTTATACAGAAAATAATTTACATTTATATTTACCTAGAAACCATGTTTATATAGAAAACAATTGTCTGATAATCCATTTCTCTGTAAAATCTGAGGGCAATTCATCAAATCTGTAAAAACTAACTTGATTATAGCATTTAGAAGAAAATAATCAAATCTTTGTTTTTTGTTAAATTTTAAAGATTTAAAAATCTTGAAAAACCTTTAAATCAGCCAAAATGTCTTAAAGTATTAAAAGAACTTTAGAAAAAACTGATACAATTATTATTTATCTGATTTTTGTGGTTTAGTTTGCAAACAGCTATGAAACATATAAGACAAGGAGAAAGCAATACAAGACAATATAAAACTTCTAACATAATATATGGTAGAACTGAGACTTGTATGAAAATTTCAGTTTTCTGCATCAGGTAGACTCTCCAGGTTTTTCATTTTTAAACATTTCCCCACATGTCCTTAATAAGTGACCACAATGCAATTTGCAGTGTTGAATTCTGTGTTGAAAAGAATAGCATATGTTCCTTCAAAAACACAGAACCATTGTTATGAATCACTAGAATTGATGCTTTATCTGAACTTAAAAATTACTGAAATTATAATGATATGAACACAGAATTAATTGAATAGTTCATTTTTTATGCTCTTTTGCTTATTGAAAAATGCAGTAGGCAGCTGATAGTCACCAATTCAATCTTTTGAAATCCCTCATTTTGGTCAGAAATCTGCCCATTTCTTCTAGAGGTATCAATGTTTTAAAAGTCTATAAAGTCTTACTATCTGAAAAGAGCCAGTGAAGAATCAAGATCAGGTAGCTAATTATCTCAAAACACCCTCAATTCATAGAAAGTTTCATAGCAGCAGTAATTTCCTACAGTTCTGTAAGAGAAAAAAAAATGAATTTCATGTAAATAAATTTGAGAAAAATATGTACTTAAGCTTTCGCTTAGATATTCACAAAATGTTAACATATTAACAAGTGTAAAATGAAAACATTAACTGTGTTTAAATCAGTGGTATGGTTTGAATATATGCTTTCTTCCAGAATTCATGCTAAATATGAGGCAAATTCATATTAAAATGATGATACTGTTAAGAAATATGTCTACCATAAGGTGAACGAGATACTATGGCTTTGCCCTCAGAAACAGGATAAACAGCCCTAGAAGAAGACACTTCAGATGGCTGTTTTGTTCTTCCATGTCTCCCATCATGTCGAGACAGAGCATTCATCCTCTTCCTTTCACCACCTTGGAAGAAGGCGTCATGAAAAATGCTATCAGTGGACTAAGTCTTCAAAAGAAGCTGATTCTATTTGTGTATTGATATTGTACTTCGTAGTCTCAAGAACTGTAAGAAATAAATGTATAAATGATATAAATTAGTATATTTAACAGCAGCAACACTGAAATATGACACTAGTAGTAACAAAAAAGCTTACCAAGGGAAAAATTTTCCCCCCATGAAAATTGCATTTGCAGAATATATAAGCATCATCCATATAGTTTCTTACAGGAAATAGTGTGCAGATATATTTTAGAGAAAATAGCATACATGTGAGGATATTTCTCAGAAGGATTTAAAAAGTGATCTTTTCCAGTACTTCTTTCCCATGGAATCAGTGCTGTTCACTTCAGAAAATATCTTGGTATCTTCTCCATTGCCTCTTCTGGTGTTTTGTAATCATAGCAGTCAGCCATAGCTGGGCACGTCTGAGTGTAGTAGTGTCACGTTTAACACAAAATGTAAGAACAAGAGTTTTGGAAGTCCTTATCTGTACAACACAGTTTCAACTATATTGCTGAGTAGCTGTGCAAAGAAGAGCAGTTTTTAAAATTTTGACACTCACATTTCACGCCAAAATAAGGGTATAAATATTCTATCTGAAAAGATAGATTAAATGACATGTTAAATAAACTTAGCAATTGTTACACAGGAAATCATTAAATAAATCATGGCTATTATTACTCCCACTGCTACTATTACCTACATTAACAGGATAATCCTATCTCATGACTTTAAACCTGATTCTATATGCAAAGGCCACTTTTACCAAATAAACTCATATTCCAGAGTCTTACGGTAAGATGCATATGCATCTTCACACACTCATACACATTGCTTCATCAGAGGTGTGTAGTCCAAGAAATGCATCATTGGGTGATTTTGACATTGTGTCAATATCATAGAATTTTCACAAACTAAGAGAGTTACAGTATCACTAGATAACATATGATGACTCTCATATATGCAGCCCATTGTTGACCAAAGCATCATTATGTATCACATGTCTAGATATATATAGATATAGATGATATAGATATACAGATATATTTGTTTATTTAAATGAAAATGGTTAGTCATGCAATCCACTAGTTTCAAATATCTAAATTTAGAATAATAAAGCAAAGAAAATCCCACCTTTCTTGAAGATTATTGTGAGGTATGGGATTATAGAAAATAAAGGCAATATATGTTGAAATGCAAATGTTTTATGAAAAATTGAAGTATGGAAGGATATATATTAATAGTGACAAATTATGATTTGAATTAAGTTCTAGAGTGCAGGGCTTTGTGAAAGTATTTTGTTAATAAATGATTAATAGTCTGAAGTAGAAAAACAGTTATATTTTACATCTCTGCTTACATGTGATTCAATGTATTTTACAGGTTCTCTTACTGGAATAGACAAAGAGAGTAAATTACAGATATTCTGAAAGCAGAGAAGTAAGATTTGTGGAAAAGTTGAAATGTAATATAAGAGGAAAGCATCAAAAAAATGCCAAGATTTTTGGTCCCAGCCAAAATGTAATGCTCGAATAAAGTTTCATTTTCCAGTTTTGAGATGTTTATTTGGCTCCCAAACAAAGATGTTGCAGG
Organism: Dolichotis patagonum; assembly: GCA_004027295.1. Classification (NCBI taxonomy): domain Eukaryota; kingdom Metazoa; phylum Chordata; class Mammalia; order Rodentia; family Caviidae; genus Dolichotis; species Dolichotis patagonum. The sequence goes on from PVJX010026920.1 coordinate 16,107, forward strand.
AAATTAGCCATAAGTGTGGCTTTCAGGGACTAAATTAGAGTTTGAGGCACATATTTGCAAATTCTTAATAGAAACAGGGTATTTTAAGCTATCAGTCTACAAGAAATCATGAATCAAGAGTAAATGTGGATTCTACAGAGTCCACAACTCAGCCCGCAAATCTAACACAAAGCTAACGGGAGATGTGTTATGGAAGCCAAAGAAGAAGGCCTTACGTTTTGTTTTGTCATTTTGTTTGTTTGCTTTGCTTTTGAGACAAGGAAGTGCTGCTAATTAAATGATCTTAATACTTCAAAAAATGAGAGCACAAAATCAACTTTGGCTTTAGAAACCTGAAATTTGTGAACGCCCTTGAAAAGTATATTTAATTGGAGTGATTTGTACGTTTTTCCTATACTAACAGTAACTTTTCCTTTCTGTAATAAATTATTATTATATTTACTAGTCATAGAAGTATTCACACTTTGTAATACTGTTATCATTCAACCTGCCAATCACACATACGCAGTCTATATTCTACTAACAATTACTCACTCCCACATCCATATTTTAGCTCTTTATTTCTGAGCTACTTCAGCTTTTTAAACCCTTCATGAGTTGTACTTTCTTAAATGTTTTCTTGTCCTAAAATTACTGTTGTTGTTAGAACTCTGTATATTGTTTTATCTTGAGTTTTATTCTTTTGTATTTGGAACATTTTGAGTTACTGCTCAAAATGTTTTTCTTTATAGTAGAGTATCTTTTTTTTAAAGTCACTAAGTTGGTGTTCTTTCTAATACAGATTTATCAGAACTTGTCACATTCCTAAAGGTAAAAAATTATTTGTTCAACGAGTTATTGAAAATTTATTATTACCTTAGTACATTGCTTCTTTACTATCTTACATCTAGAATGTGTAATATTCGTGGGGTCATATCCTATTTTTTATATGTTATTTTCAAGTTTACAATAATTTTTTGAATCATCAGACCCTCCATCAAGTGCATTTAAACCATAAACTCTCATTCTGTGTGTGATGTTTCTCTTCTCAAATGATTAAGAATGTCATTCCTTTCCTAGAGGCTCTTGTGTCTATTTTATTTCAATGCATTAAGCTTAAGCTATGCAATTTAAGCAATAATTATAACATTTTTTGAGGTTTTTCTTGTTCTTTTTTTTGCTTTTTTTTAAGACAAGATCTCACTATCTTAGTCCAGGCTGGCACTGAAGTCATAGTGTAGCCCAGATTGGCCTTGAACTTGTGGCAATCTTCCAGCCTCAGCCTCCCGAGTGCTGGAATTACAGGCAGATGTCATCAAGCCTGGCTAATTGTTTCATTTTATATAACATCTCTTGATGTTATATTGCTACTGGTTTCAAGTTAACCTTCTCATTTTGACTGAAGTGAAGTGCTCTTACTAACCAGTATAGTTACAGAAAATTTATTCAATAGTAGATAAACGATTTTTATGAATTTAACTAATGTTTGTTTCTGCCTCTTTTATGGTATGCACCTAATTTTAGCTTTAGTTATATAGTATATATAACTTACATAATGTTAGTTCTGAGGTAGTATTTAGGACAAATCTGGAGAACAGGTAGTATATTCCTTAAAAAAAAATCATGAATTGCCCTCCAAATAAAGAGGTGTTTGTTAATAATTTCACTATTTCTACTAATTATTAACTGGCTTTTTTTTTTTCTTTTGTCTTTTACCACTCACACTGGCATTCATTTAATTCTTCCATTTCTTGCCCTAACAGGTAATTAAATGTAATATTAGGCCAAATTAAAACTAACATTTAAATATCACAAATCAATAGTTAAATATTTTTGTTTTGCTATTAATCTTCCTTTCCACCTTTCTCTTTTCTTTCCTTCCTTTCTTCCTTCTTTCCCTCTTTTTTCCTTTCTTTTTTCCTTTGTTTCATCCTTTTTGATTTTCTCAGAAAGCTTATATAATTTCACACGTGTATTTAGTGCAAAAAGAATTCTGCTGCATTTACCATCTACTGGATCACAAGTGTCTTAGGGATAATGAGTATACATAGCCTCCTATGCAACTTCAGCCGTACTTACTTAGATTTTGAAGAAATAAAATATTGATAGACATTTGTCCTATAAAGTTGGAAAAATCACCAACGTCGACATATTCTTTGTAGCTGTCTTTTTATTCATGTTTTCTTTGAAATAGTGCACATGGTTTTTCTCATGTAAAACTTATAAGATCTCAAAATTATTATATATATATACTTTCATCTAATTTAAAACTCTTATATTGTAGAAAAATGGTACTAGAATACATGAAAAGGACATTTTAAAAGCAAGAAACCTCATAAGCAGTACTTGAAAGTACATCAACTAAAATAACATGATAGAGAAACTGGATTAGTCAATTTAAATATTATTTCAGGCAGTAAAAAACATTGAAAAAAAGAAGTAGTACTAATGCATTCTAATATTACGTTTCTGTATGATGAATTATTTTAATCACATGTTGTAGAGGACTTTATTTTCTCTTCATTTTCTTTCCATTTTCTATATGAGTGCAGTGTTCCTTGAACTAACAAAACAAAATTTTATTTTTCAGTATGGACATTTGGAAAAAATTTTAGAATTAAAAACACATACATACCTTCAATTGCTAATTATATTTCCCTATACCTACTTAGCCATCAGCCTGTTAATCATCAGAAAAGCAGAAATCAGTTAACATAATATCAAACACTGTGTTAGTCTTTGCTCACACATTCTTATTCACCTAATTGAGTATTTACAGCAGCAGAGTGAGCACTTGCAAATTCACAATGTTTGATTAATTGAATAGCAATATTTTCTTATCTTCCTCTGCTTTTATTCTACATAAATCTAGCTGTATATGTCATTGTGGATATAGTAAAAAAAATTGATATAATTCAATTATTAAGGTGTAGGACTTTTAGTTCATCACCACAGATATTATATAAACAAAAATGGACTTCTTAGGAGACCCCTGAAAATCTTAAACAGTATATTTCAAAAAGAAATGTAAACCAGGAAGTAAAAATTGTTTGAACATACATAGCTCTATAGACATAATGAATAAATGCTTGCTAATTTTATGCATTGATTTCAAATATTAGATCATTTAAAAATTACTAAATCAAATATTCTAAATAATAAATTCATTTGTTAAATTTTGCTTAAAAACGTCAGTAGTCATTCAATTCATAGATGATGACTTGATCCTTGTAAAAATAGTTTCTCAAAAAATAACAAAGAGATTCTCTAGCCTAAAGTAAAGACCCTTAGAGGCACTTTTCTCATGTGAAGTGTCAAAATATATACTAGAAACATAAGTGAATGTCTGAGTAATAATTCATTTGCTTTTATTTGATTTGTCAGATTTCACTTTTCAAAATAGAATTTGGCATTAGTGATGCCTTTAGCTGAATTTGTTTAGCCTATTTACTAATGCAACCACTGTGTTTTGCTATTGGTTTGACAGAAAATAAAAATATTTTAAAATGACTAGTACTTAAACAGTTACATAAATCTAGACAATTGAACAAAATATAACATATAAATCATAAATATCTCTTTTTAAAATTAATCAAAATTTTGAAAAGTCAAAGTATCTGAGTTATGTGAAGATATCAGCATAAGGGTTTGTGGAAGATAGTTGTGTTGTTAGAGTTTGTAATGAAAACTCAAAATGAGACATACTACAAAGAATTTGGAAAATCTTTAAACACATGAGGTAAATGTTTCCTATTTTAGAAGGTTTTATAGCATTGTATTTAAGAAAAGTTACAATTATTAAAATATGTGAATACTGTAGTTTGTCAGTTCACCTGGAAGTGTGCTACACAACTGCATAAAACAACTCTGGGTTTCTTCGTGCTCATGCCACGGACCTCTAGCGCATGTGCGTGGGGGTGGAAGTACGCTAGGTTTGATATAAGAAATTCACGTATTAGGAAAAAGAGCGCTGCAGCCTTCATCTCTCTAATGTATTTTTAAAATACAGGTCAATATTAAAATTGATAAACAAGTTCTAAAATTTTGTTGAGTAGGTTAGTGTCCTGGTAACTTTTTACTCATCGTTGAGACAACATACCCGATGCCCAAACTTAGGGAAGGAAAGGTTTCTTACTTTTCTTGGAGGTTTCAGTCCATACTCAGTTGGCTCCAGTGCTGTGAGGCATGGTGGGGCAGCCATTCATGGCTCCCACAAACAGCAAGGTCTGAACCGGCAAGAGAGAGAGACACACACTTTCTTCCTGATACATCATAACCTGGCTCCACCCCTAGGTGAGTGTAGACCTCACACCACCAATCCGAAATGAGCCAATCACAAATGCTAGATTTGGTTGAGTTCATAATGAGGCTTGGGGACCACTGACATAAACCGTGACAGTTAGTGAATGAATAGAAAATGTAGATTAAGAAATCTGTAATCACACCTGTTTCAGTACTGGCTATATATATCTTAACTACACTGGTTATAAAAGTTTTCCTATAGTTTCTTCTTTCTCAGTGGTCCTGTGAAATATTCTTTCCAGTCTAAACAACTAAAATTAAGATATTTTCCTAAAGCTGCATGTTCCGCTCTTAATTTTTATAAATGCACACAATGTTAATTTGGGCCAGATTGCAATGCTGCTTAGGTAGTCACAATTCAAATCCTGAGGTCTGCAAGATCAAACTGCACATCCACAAAATCATGCATTTTTTCACAAGTTTTCTTTCTGGCTTTCTGTTATGCCTTTCCTTTTTGTACAGAGCTTTGAAATTTAAAATCTTTGATTAACATTAGCTGATTTATGAAGAATTAATTTTTTGTGCAGAATGCCTTTAGTGTGTTTGAACAGATGTGGGGCATAGAATACAGGGGTGTTAAACATATTCTCTATACCACCATGTAGAATGGCTTGTAAATACTTTTTTTGAAAGATAATTTAACTTACAGACATAGAATAGCTTGGTAGAGACTCCATTTTCCCTTTCAGTTTCTTGACCTCAATTTTTAAATATTTGTCCTTTTGGTCTCTTTACCACTTTTTACTGTGATTTAAAAATAATTTCCTTGTGTATTCAAAATTAGTTTTTGGTAATTCTGTCCATTTAGGCTGTTTAAAACATTTTGATGGAATGCTTTCTAACAATTATTATGACAACCATTTCATTTTTCTCCTAAAAGCATATGAATCAAATGTTTATCCAGCTTTAGAGTAAACATGGTTAAAATCAACTAAAACAGAGTGTAGTCCTAAAGAATCTCTGAGCAGACAAAGCCAATCAGGCCTTAAATTAGGCCTTGTAAGTGAACTCAATCGTGCTTGATTTATAATTTCAGTGAAATTTAACTTGAGCGAAATCTTGCAAATGCCTAGAGTTTTTTTTAAAAAGCGGAATTTAAACTTAACCAGAGGCAATAAGCCAATTTATAATTTTGAACCTGTGACTTTATGAAACGAGAGATCAAATAACAAGATTATAAACTGACAATCACTCCTGTATCTTCTTTGCTTTACTTATGTGTCCCTCCTACAAAAGTCTCTCGTTTGTGTTCCCATAGTGGATCTCCTGAACTGCCCAATTCAGGAATTTCTTGCTACAAAGCTCAAAATTTTATTTTACCCCAGTTTACATTTTTACAAGTGTCATACTTACTTTTCTGAGACAATATACCCAACACCCACAAGTTATAGGAGGAGGTTTCATTTGAGCTCACAGTTTTTAGAGGAGCATGGCAGAGGGCAATTGCAGAGTGGAAACACTCCTTGGCAGGGCAGACCAGAGGCAGCAGAACAGCAAACAGCAGGAGCTGCAGCAGCAAATCTCTCTTCCTTTTATCCCATCCAGTCTACACACATTCTGGGTAGTTCTGCCCACATCAGGATGGGCCTTTCCTTTATCCAAACTGAAAACTATGTGAAACTTACCTAGCTACCATGTGCCCTTAACCCCAGCATTACACATTCAGTGCAAAGCCAGCTTCCAAAAGCCCCAACAAGTGCATGAGACGTGGTGGGGTTATCTAGATATAAGCCGTAATGACAACTTTTGAGAAAGATCTCTGAGCCCATAGAATTCAGTTGCTTTCATGAAATTCAGTGAGAGAGACAATATTTGATTCAAGTAAGTCTTGCAACTAATTCTCTTTATGAAACCAAATATGGGGGCTGTAATATAGCTCACTGTCTCAGCGCCTGCTTGGCAAATGAAAGGTCATGAGTTTGATCATTGGCGAGAGAGAGAGAGAGAGAGAGAGAGAGAGAGAAGGAAGGAAACCTAACGCGCAACTTTGCACAATGATGGCAATGACTTCTCTGAATCTCTTTGGTATTAAACTTGAAGCAGTAAATACAGTTTTGGCATCAGATACCAAGTACCTCTGTTATTCATGAGTGATTGAGGTTCAGTAAATATTTGAGAAACTTGAAAGGTGAGGGAGTAACAGTATTTATTATTGTTGTGGAATGTTCATTGTTAATGTATAAGATGAAATCAATAAGAAAGTTTTTGAGAAAATATTTGGGCATTTGAGACAATTGTAAAGTAGGAATTCCATATGCATAGAAGTCAAAAATTGTTTTTGCTATTTACTTTTCAAGGACTTATAATAATGTTGGTAAATGAACAAGGCAATTTCTAGCTGATTTATATAATTATTTTCAATACTTTCAAAGATATTGATCTTCTCTCCTTATAAGTAATTCATGGGGCACAATATTAAACAATAGATAACATATCAAGTAAATATGCTCCAGGGCATCACTCACAGCATAATTAAAAACTAACTCATTTCTGTATTTCAATAACTCCAATTCCCATTCAACATAACTATGCATGAGAAGTCTATTGGCAAACTGCTTCAAAAATAACATTGAAAACAGATTTTTACATTACAGTCACAAAATTTTCTTTCTCTTTCGAAAAGATCAATACTTTGTTTTATTAATTTAGCATTTTTACCCGCTTATACTTTGAAGTATTTAGAGGAAACTGTAATTATTAAAGATCCACAAAAATAACTACTAATCAGAAGGTCAGTTTTACTGTGAACCACTAGAAATGTTTAAGCAAAACTCCAAACAAAAGAAATACTACCTTCTATCTAAGCAAATTCTATAATTATCTTTAAATAATCTTCCCCTAATTGTGATTCACTATGATGTTCAGGCCAAAGGGGCATCAGGAGCTGCCTGTGGCAGAGATGAGGGCGATAAGCAGCAGCAGTGTCCCCAGCTGTGGACGGTCCACCTGAACTGACTAACCAGCAGGGGTCACAGACAAGCCACACCATGCCAGTGGAGGAACCATGGTGAGGGGCGAATGGAAACCTTAGAAGAGGTTAGGGGCTCTTTATGTTTTAATTCCTTACTTTAATACTTCAGATAAATTGTGAAAAAAACAGTTCTTGTTCCTGTGGCTGAGCTGGATGGTTGAGGTTTTCTTCTAGCTGTACAAAATAATCCACCTCTGCTACCAAAATCTGTATCAGTTGGGTTAGTTATAGGGAAAGTTTTAACTTAATATGTTATATCTAAATGACTTCCAAGGTAGGAATACAATAGCTGCCTGTGGATTTGGGTGATGAATGTAAAGGGGATGCCTGTGCCTTGAGGAGCTGAAGGAAACAGCCATAAACCGAAGGCCTGGAGCTCACTGCAATGCCTGGCTTGAGTGCACGCGGGGAGGCCGAAGGGTCTGCATTGTAAGGCTAAAGAGCCAACACTGGAGTCCTGGACATGCAAGGCCAAAGTCAATGGAGACCCGCAGAGCTTCTGCAAAGAAACAAAATCAAGACTCCTTCCTTTCCTCTTTCACTTATTCCATGCAATGAGCCTTTTGGTTAGTGCTACCCAAATCTAGAGTGAGTCTTCTTCCTTCTGAAGTCAATCAACCAGATATACTCAAAACTGTGTTATTTTAATCCAGTAGGCATGTCGTTCAAATTCATCTCCCATTAACTATCACAATTTTAGAACATGACTGCGTATATCCCAGAGTGCTGTGAGAACATGCAACAGCACTGTAGATGCACAGCGTGAGCGTAACCCCATCGTGCAAACTGAGGTAGATCACAGAAGGCAGTGGTTTTTTGATGTCTACACTCATAATGATTTTTCTGTGGGAGAAAAAAAAGAAGGGGAGAAAGTAAGAAAAGAGGAGGCTCTGCTGGAAGAGGTTAAGCAGTTTGCTGTGAGGAATTGGAGTTAGCAGTCAATTTACAGAAATAGAAATGGGAATGAGTGAGACTGAAATAGGACCTTATCTGTAACAATGGTGCTGCGTGTTTATCATGTTTCAGAAGATGCTCGTGCTCACTCGTGACAGTTACAAGTGATACTGCCACATTAAACCATTCAGAACCATGCATTTAATCAAAGACAAAATAGCAATGTTAAAATCCTTTTATATGTAAAAAAATTACTTTAAAATACATATGTATATTGACATATGATGATATATGAATGGAAAATAACAGTAAAAATCATTACTGAAAATAAAAGAAGTATAAAGTACTAGAACATACATGTAAATGTATACATGATCAAAGTGATATAGGGGAATGAAACTCCCGATATCTACTATGTCTAGTTCGAGTTCATGTTCTTTAAAATTGAAGAATGAATTTTAGGAACAACGGAAGTGAAGAGTAGAATATTATTTATTGGGAAAAAGAAAGCTTCTGTCTGAAGAGAGACAGAAGGGGTCCCGAGCTGGCTGCCAAGGCCTCTGTCTTTTCCAGGGACTTTTATTGAGTAAAAACATGGGTTCAAGGTGGGGAAGACTGGGAGCTCACAAGGCAGATGGGCATAAGGTGGGACATTACTATAGTTAGCCAATAAGATCAATAGTTCAGGTAAAATTGAGGAAGCCAGTCATGTAGAAAGCAGGCATTCTTAAGGAGCAGTGACTCTTTCCTAGGGGGATGGGAACTATTTAGGGTGTCAATCCTCAGGATATGGGTGCATTTGTATGGCCTTTTGTCTTGAGGCCTGGTCCACAGCAGGAGGCGTCAGCTTCCCCACCAGTTTCCAGGTCTCTGCACTGGCTCTATTGAGGGCCTAGCCCTGTCTCACTG
>PVJX010026921.1:0-25372 GCA_004027295.1 Dolichotis patagonum
TGCTGGGATTACAGGCCTGTACCACCGTGCTTGGAGCATTTGCACAGTAGCCTATACAGCCCTCAACTGCCCCCTACTCACAACTATGGCCCCTCTATTTTTGTAGCCTTGGTGCAAAGTAGCCTATACAGTCCTCAACTGCCCCCTACCCACAACTATGGCCCCTCTATTTTTGTATTAAATTTAGTTCAGAATCCTAAATTATTAGAACTGCTTATCTCTGAATTCATATCTGTTCCTCCTATGCTCTTTATTCAAGTTAAGCACACAGGTAATTTGTCAGTGGACTGTGGTGTTATCCAGTAATTAACTCTGTTCTTATATATAGTACAACTTAATTTGTGAAAGAATGATTTTTTTGAATAATTCTATCAAAAAATAGTTTTATTAATAAAAATGTTTTTGAAATATTAAATCTTGTTTCTGGATAGTGATAATTACTCTGCATTGAAATACAAAATAAAATACAATACAAATATAGTAAATAAAAAATAAAAATTTACTATAAATTGTATAGTAAATACAATTAAAATATCTGAACCAAAGAAAAAATTTAAATACCACTTTTAAATAAATTAATAATGTAGTTTATATAATTTTCTTTAATAGGTCTGAATGGACAGATGAACTAAATACATACAGAGTGGAAGCAGCTTGGAAATTGTCACAGTGGGATTTGGTAGAAAATTATTTGGCAGCAGGTGAAATATTTCTTAAAATATAAGGAATTTTAATTTGGCATATATATTCAGACTGAAGTAGTTAGCAACATTCATAATTAATCTCTTAGCCTGTTTTATTTCATTTTGACTGTTTCGTTGTTTGAAGTAGAGAGAAGCCATTGGTTCAGTGTTTTTGCTGACCAATTTATCAGATGAAGTAAAGCTGGCTTTTAGACTCATCTACCAAGGCATTTCTTGACTACCCATTTGATTTTCAGATGGAAAATCTACATCATGGAGTGTCAGACTGGGACAGCTACTATTATCAGCCAAAAAAAGAGATACCACAACTTTTTATGACACATTGAAACTGGTGAGGGCAGAGCAAATTGTACCTCTTTCAGCTGCAAGCTTTGAAAGAGGCTCTTACCAACGAGGATATGAATATATTGTGAGGTATATGGGGGCTCCCATTTTTATATTAATGGTTTATAAATGTCACCTAATGAGTAAATAATTGTGATAATATGTGTGGTATATTGTTTAGGAATGCAAAATGGCTGTATAGTCTTTTTACCTCACAATCACCTATTGTTTTTTAAAACATTTTCTAACCTACATCCTTTTAATTGGAAAGGTAATTATGGGACTAATAAAAACATAAAAAAATACTTGACCTCTTATAATATCATAGTTTACTTTCTGTATAAGTAACCTAAATAATCTAGACATCTATGTACTTTCCACACAGGAATTTAGTACTTAACTGGTTTCCTTTCCTTATTATTTACAAATGCATTGCACACACACAGAGACACATGAAGGCATTGTATTGCCAGAAAAAAAATACTAACTTTTAGAGATGAGGAAGAAAATAGTGGAAATTTTAGGTCTCTTAACTCACTTGTGAAAAAAATGATAAGTTTTGTAATTGAAGTATGATAAATTTAAAAGGTAATTATGCTTTTGTTTTTAAGATAGGAGAACTCACTATATTTTGTATCAGCCCCTTTGGTTGATATCCTAATGAAACCAGAAATTGAGCCACTGAATTTAATTCTAATTTTTAGCTAATTTTTAGTCAGCAATATCCTTATGCATTACACAGTGAGTCATAGACATTGAATATTACATAAAGGAAGGAAAGTAAGTGTGAATATACAAATGTTTCCATGAAAAAAAAATTAAAACTACGTTCATTTCACAATTTTTATTGACACATGCTATGCCAGGCCCTTTTACAGTGACATCAATAACATGCAATTATTTTATGTTGATTTTATAATGGATCTATATTAAAATTTTCATGTAGATAATAAAGTTCAACTTCTGTACATTTCTATTTGAAAAAAACATACAGTTCTGTTTAGACCTACGTGCCATTCTTAATACAATTCATAAAAATTTGGGAATCACAGCAAAGGACTAAATTTTTTTTTTTTTTTTTTTTTTTTTGGTACCAGGGATCGAACTCATGACCTAGTGCTTGCCAGGCAGGCGCTATGCCACTGAACTAAATCCCTAGCCCCAGGACTAAATATTTTAACTGGCATAAATTGGTGTTTAGACTCAATTTGAAGTCAAAGATATCAATGTTACTGGTTATATAGCAAGATTATATACTGAAATTATGCCAAAGAAATTGCACATTCATATTCTTCATGGCTAATTTGAAATATATGCTTTATGTAATATGAAATTTATGAGATTAATAAGACTGAATATGACAACATTTTAACATGAGCTTTATCTGTCTTCAGATTGCACATGTTGTGTGAATTGGAGCATAGCATCAGACCACTATTTCACCAGTCTCCAGGCAGTAGTGTTCAAGAAGACTCTTTGAACTGGGCAGCTCGACTAGAAATGACCCAGAATTCCTATAGAGCTAAGGAACCCATCCTCGCTCTCAGAAGGGCTTTACTAAGCCTCAACAAAAGGTGTCCACATTACTTTTTAAACTGCAAATATATTGAATTTAGTGTTTGGAAACTACAGTATTTGATCATATTTTTATTTCCTAATTTTCTGTCTGACTCTGCATTTTTCTGTTTTCAATCCTGTATGCCATACTATATAGTTGCAACAAACCTAGATCTTAGTAAGGATCAATTTTATATGTTACTTATCTTTTTTACTATTAAAAGAAATCTTTGAGTAAATCTTCATAGATATATAAGAAATAAAATGCAGCACCATAAAAACATTAAAATCAGGATTTTTAAATCAAATAGATCACTGGTTCTGGGAAATAGTATATTTAAGAATGTTCTGTGTTGGGCAGAGATGTTTTAGTTAAGTTGATAAATATCAACAAATACTGACAAATGCTCTTTTTCTCCTGCCTTTAGTCCAGATAACAATGAAATGATTGGAGAATGCTGGCTACAGAGTGCCAGAGTAGCTAGGAAGGCAGGTCACCACCAGACAGCCTACAATGCTCTCCTCAATGCAGGAGAATCTCGACTTGCCGAACTGTGTGTGGAGAGGGCCAAGTGGCTCTGGTCCAAGGTAATGGCCAAGGGAATTTCATGAGATAAATCTATTCTGCTAAGAGTCATGTACTTACTATACTATAGAGGCCTAACTGAGAGAAGATACCTGACCCCAATTTAGATTTTTTTTTTTCTCTTTCACTGTTCTTCTTTATTTATCTACTGTAGTCTGGAAGAAATTGTTCCTTAAATCGGCAGAATTCAAATGCTTTCTCATTTCAAGCCTATAAATATATTTTGTTTATTTTGTTTTCATTTTTCATCTCCTCTACATTTTCCTAGAGGAAAATAACTAGTTCTTTATTTTTACCTTCTATCTAATACTTAATACCGGTTTCTCTTTCCATACTCTACTTTTCTAAGAAAGACTTTATTGTAGGATACATATAGTAGGCACTCAATAAATATTTAAATATGTGAACCACTTGCAAAATTAATGTCCCATATTTAATGGTTATTACTTACATGTCTTGTCATGCTTGGTACCAATTTAGAATTAGTAGGAGGCATAATATATTGATCAGCTTTCCCATTGCTTGGATGAAATACCCTATAATCTGAAGAGAAGAATTTTAATTTGGCTCAGTTTCAGCCCATGGTTGGCTGGTTCCAAGCAGATACATCATGATGAAGGACAGCAGAGCATGTTAAAAAGAGTGCCATTGTAAGATACCCTCCAGAGCATACCTGCACTGAGTCACCTCCAACTGGTCCCATCTCCTAATAACACATGCAGCAGTGAATATCCCTGGATAAATCTGCTGATAAGTTAGCACCCCCATGATCAAGTCACCTCTCCAGGAGTTTATTAATGTAGTCAAATTGACAGTGTTCACCTGCCCACATATCATGTTCTGAAATTGAGACTTGATAGCTATCATTGAAGCTACTTGTGATTGTACCAACTTCATGGTAGCTGAGAAAGGTTATGAGGAGGTATTTCCTGGGTTGATGTAGAAGGTATTATTAACTCAGCCTGCATTAGTTGATATCTGCCCATAGTATCAACTAGTGCCAGACTGCTGTGTATTGCTTACCTTCAATATTGAGAAGATGTAGGTCATTGTCTGATATTTGTTACCTGTTTCTCTATCCATAATCTCTACTTTTCTGACACTTTGTTCCATCCTCACATCTGAAACAGCTCTGTGTTTTGTTTTAAGCTCCTTCCTTCACCCTCTCTTTCTACATCTAGGTGAAGAGTTAAGTCTCTTTTCCTTTGTCCTTTGACATTTTTCTTGAATATTCTTTCTTATTTCTAATGCTTTAATTCATACTCTTTATTTATAGCCTCTATAAATATTAACAACCTTTTTTAGTTTCTCTCAAAGACTTTGTATATTTTACTTCAGTCTGAAATCTTTCAAAAATACAGTGAAACATGTTACTTCAAAAAGATTAAGTCAAAGTATTCGTATTACATTTAAGAGTAAGTCTGAACTCTACGAAGTACATATAAGCCCTTTCTGATAATGTGCCATCCCACATTCAGCTTCATTAATCATTATCTCATAAATACTTTAGCCTTTGGCTAAGTCCAGACTACAGATGCTACTTGCCTTATGATGGGGTTTCATCCCAATAAATCCATTGTAAGTTGAAAGCATTTTAAGTCAAAGTGTGTTTAATAAGACTAACCTACTGATCATCATAGCTTAGTGACAGTGTTACAGCAGTTGCCCTCTTGTCCTTGGTACCCATTTTCATGGTTGTAGTTTTATTTACCTGAGATTTCACTTACCTGTAGTAACCTCTGTCCAAAAATACTAAATAGGAAACAGAAGAAATAAATAACTCATACACTTTTGTATTTGTTTTGGTTTTAAAGTTTTGTCCTATAGTCCAGGGTGGCCTGGAACTCTGTATATAGCACAGGTTGGTCTTGAACGTACTTTCTCCTGCCCCAGCTTCTTGAGTGCTGGAATTACTGACATGCATTATGTGTTGGTTACTTTTCTCTCGTTTCTGGAACAAAACAGCCAACACCCAAAATGAAAGAAGGAAAGGTTTATTTAGCTTACAGTTTTTGGAAATTTCAGTGCATAATCAGCTGTCTCCAAGACAGAGTGGCATGGCACTGGTGTAACATTTCAAGGCAGCAGCCAGAGCAAAAATGGGAAAAATAAGCCTCTTCTCCTCCCGGGGCAGGTGTAGCACTCACAAAATCTCCTTGCCCTCCTTTGCACAGGTTGAGGATACTTACAAATTAAGAACTCTTGCTTCCTGCACAGTGTCTCAGTTAAACTTCTAAAGTTCTTAAGTCTTAAATAAATTTTACTGTGGCATATTGTATTCTATTATTAGTTGTTATTTCCTTGCTATAACTTATTTATAGATTAAATTTTTATTATAAGTATATACATATGGGAAAAAACGTATAGACAGAGGTTGGTATTATTCATAATTTCAGACATCCTCTGGAAGTCTTGGAATATATCCCTACAGATAAAGGGGAATAGCAGAGTATCAATTATTTGCTCTCTTGCTTACATACAATCTGTGAGCCGTGACTGACTGCACTGCCCAGTGACACAAGATGGTATCCCACGCCAGCCCAGGACAAGATCTGAATTCAAAGTATTTGCATAGCAGAGGAAACAACCAACAGAGTGAAGAGTTGACCTATAAGATGAGAAAAAGGTTTTTCCAGTTACTCATCACATAAAGGACTAATACCCAGGATATATAAAGAACTCAAAGTTAGATTCTCCCCTTCAAATTTAAAGAACCAAAACATATCAATCAGGGGCAATGATAGTACATACATTGTGCACTGTCATCCCTGTATGATTCGCCCAGGGCACAAAACATCTGCATTCAGTTGTTAGAACAACACTGGCACAAATCTTTCTCTTCAGTGAACTCAGAGAAGTCAGTAGTATAACTTTTTAAACTATCTTTTATATACATATTCATATACATATACATATGTTGTTTCAGCTTCTCACTAATGAGACAATACAATAGGAGAAACTCAATATAGAAAGTACAAAATAGGGCCAGGGATTTAGCTCAGTGGCTTAAGCGCCTGGCTGGCTAGTGGGAGGTCATGAGTTCGATCCCCGGTACAAAAGAAAAAAAAAAAAAAAGAAAGAAAGTACAAAATAAAAGACAGACAATAGGAAAAATACAGAAAAAAGTTATTGTAGTCCAACATGGGCAGTGTATCTAAAAGTGTGCCTTGATTTAATATAATTGTCATGTGTTTTTTTGTTTTTATCATTTTTGTCCTTTTAGTCTGGCTGTTAATCTGTATGTATGATAATTGACTTTATAAGGCCTTACAAATAAATGAAGCTGATTAAATTTTCACCATGAAAGTTTAGTAAAAAAAAAAAATTCAAAGTATGGCTTCTGCAAGATTTGTGTGACTTTTGTACCCTTGAAAAGTCAGCCAAGGGCCGGGGATTTAGCTCAGTGACTTAAGCGCCTGCCTGGCAAGCGTGAGGTTGTGAGTTCGATCCCCGGTACCAAAAAAAAAAAAAAAAGAAAAGTCAGCCAAGGTGGTGATGCATACCTGTAATCCCAGCACTGTTGAGGCAGATGGACAGCTGCAAGTTTGAGGCCAGCCTTGAAACCTTGTCTCAAAAAGACAAAACAACAACCCCTAAAAAAGTCAGAAAAGTCAAAAAAATTCTAGATGGAAACTATCATAAGTTGCAGACTATCTATACTTTCTTTTCTCACAATTAAAATTACTTCTACATAGAATATCTTTCAGTTCTTTTCCAAGAATATTTCTGCTCACTTTTTAATACTTAATTCAGATTTTACTCCATTGAAATCTTTTCCTGATTCTTGCTACCCTCCATTTTCTTGTATGTTCAGGTACTTTAAGTGAACTCCCTTCTCTAACCTCTATGATGTGTATTCCTCTGTAATAGCACGTTACACAATGTGTTATTTTAACAGAGTATATTTCCTTACTTGCTATGAAGTTTTTTAAGCCAGAGATTTTATTTATGATTTCCATTAATTTCTTTGCATATTTCTTTAGTTTTTTTGTATTTCAAATATAAAATGAATAAGTGAAGAATCATGTATGAAATGAATCAATGTTTTTTATAATTTTTCTTCAATAAGTGAATAATGAGCCTGGTGTGGCACACGCCTGTAATCCCAACAGTTAAAAGAGTTAAGGCAAGAGGATCACTGTGAGCTCAAGGCCATCCTGAACTACAAACTAAGACCTTGTATCAAAAAAAACCAAAAAACCCCCCAAAAAACCAGGCAGGTAATAAGAGATAAGCATTAAATTACAAATGGATTTGTATTTTGTATCTAAATATATATAATCTTTAAAGTCAAATAATTTTGCTTTTCAGAAAATAATATGCTATTAAATTAAAAGGCTTGTTATTATTATTGTCTTTTTTTCTTTTTCTTGTAGGGTGATGTTCACCAAGCACTTATTGTTCTTCAAAAAGGTGTTGAATTATATTTCCCTGAAAATAAAACTCCAACTGAGAGTAAGAACATGTTAATCCTTGGTCGAGCTACACTATTAGTGGGCCGATTCATGGAAGAAACAGCTAACTTTGAAAGCAATGCAATTATGAAAAAATACAAGGTAAGTATATAACTAATGTAATTTCATTAAGAAACCCAGTGAATCCATTTTGCTTTTGAAATTGAAGATAATGACTTTTCAAGTATGTATGGAAGATATATAAATAGAAAACTAGTAGAGCAGGTGGCTAGAATGTGCAGGGCAGGCTAAGAAAAAAGTTAAATGAATTCCTGTTCACATAGGAATCTCCCTGAGTTTTTGGCCAAATACCAGATCACAGGATTAAAAGTTACTCAATGCACCAGGCAAATGGATGGAGCGTTCAGTAGAGACCTTAAAAAGGTCTCCCTATAGATAAGGCTAAATTAGCCCTGTAGTGTACTAAAAGCTTCTGCACATCTACCCTAGAAGAAAATTAAAACAAGCTTTTAAATGATAAAACTGATTTCCAAGTAACCTTGCTACTTGCCAGTTCAAACTCTAATACCCTTTAAAACAGTACCACAAAATCTAAAACTTAACAACAAAGTGACATGGGTCTAGCATCTAACAAAACAATCACTATCAAGAGTTAAAGCAGGTGGCAGACACTGCTAATCTTCAGATCTGCAAATGTTGAGTTCTAAGCAAGAGATATAATAGGAGTTCAGTGCCTACTCCCTTGTTCATAAGAAGATCTCAAGCCATCTAAGAAACTAACCTTGCTTTGCATCAAAAACTATTGGACTAAAGGGTCTTGATAGTGAGGTAGATCCTGAAGCCTTACTTAGAAGTTTTACTTTATAAAGGGAGATCGTCTAGCTTGACGTGGTGATATTTACCTGTAAGTAATCTCTGGGAGGCTGAGGCAGAAGGATTGCAAGTTCAAGCCCAGTCTGGGCAGCTGAGTGATATAATCAAACTCTGCTTCAAAAAAAAAAAAAAGTTATTTAAAAAGGACAGTGATACAGCTCAGTGTGGATGTCTTAGGGTCAGTACCCAATAGCGGGTGTGTAGGAGTGTCATCTGAATGTGTTTTAAGGCATATTATCTGAGGAACAAAGAAACTCACCAATACAGCAAAGTATGATAGCAGATACCCCAGATCTCCCATTTCTGCCTAGGATATTTATCCCTGGGTTGAAGGAGAGAGATACCTCTTCATACCAACTTTTCAGGTTCTTATTACTTTGGGTAGATCCCCAATTCCTATCACAACGGTTGAGTAGCCCTTTTTTGTGTGCCTGTTGCCTACATAACATGTAGACAAAAAGACTCAGGCAAAAACTAATGGCGCACTACTATAGTATGACATAGAGGTGAGGGAGTGCAGATGATGTGATTCCATGTGTATGAAATAGCTAGAATAAAACAACTTTAAATGGGTAAACTTTATAGTGTATGAATTATAGCTCTAAAGAACTGTTGTTTTTAAATCACTCAAATGAAATTTTTTGTTCATTTTTTATGTGAAGTCCTTTACATGAAAAAAATATATCTGAAATGAAAAGTACTTAATATTCAAAACTGAAACTCTTACTGCTGTGGAAATGAAAAAGTTAATATACATACCTACTAAGTGACATATGCATGTACCTTACTACCTTAAGGTACTTCAAAGTGAATTATACACCTAAACTGAAAAGCTACAATTATAAACTTCTAGATTAAAAAATAGAAATCTTTATAACCTTAGGTTAGGCAAAAGTTTCTTAGATCACACAAAGGATTAACTATATTAAAGAGAAGCTGGAAAATTAGATTTCCTTCATAGTTAAAACTTTACTATAGAAAAGACAGTCAACAAGATGAAAAAGTAAACATATAGATTGGGAGAAAATACAGTGTGCATTTATCTCACAAAGGAATTTTATTTAAATTATGAAGAATTCTAAATTTGCTAAAACAAACAGCTCAATTTAAAGATCTGCCAAAGTCTTGAATAGACACTTGACAAAGAGTACATATTAATGGTTAAAAAGCTCATGAAAAGATATCACTAATCATGAGGAAGATGTGAATTTTTAAAATCACAGTGGGATCCACTTCTCATGTCAGTAGTTGCCTGGTTAATGGGTAGGAGAAGATTGGTATGCTTAAGTATAAAGATTATATTGAAGGAAATTATGCTTCAGTAAAAATTTAAAACATTGTTTTTAGAATAGCATCAGAAATATGAAAGACCTAGGATTAAATTACACAAGAACTCTATAGAAAAAAACTTAAAATATTATTTGTGGAATTTTAAAAGACCTAAATAAATGGGATTGTACCGTACTTATGGATATGACAATAATGTAAAAATCTTACTTCAATACAAATTGACCTAGATGTTTAATGCAGTCCTTATCAAATGCTAACCTGTAATTGATAATTAAAATTGAGGATTTATGTAGAAATTTTATGTGGCCTGTCCCTTTAATGTTAGCACTAGGGAGGCTGAAGCAAGAGGATTGCAAATTTGACACCATTCAGAACTATAGAGCAAGACCCTTTCTTAAAGAAAAACTTAAAAAATAAAATTTATGTAGAAATTCAAAGACTGAAGGGCTGGGGATTTAGCTCAGTGGCTTAAATGTCTGCCTGGCAAGAGCCAGGTTGTAAGTTCGACCCCAGCACCAAAAAAAGAAAGAAAGAAAAGAAAAGAAAAGAAAAGAAGAGAAAAGAAAAGAGAGAGAGAGAAAGAAAGAAAGAAAGAAAGAGAGAAATTCAAAGACAGAATAACAAGTAACATTTTTTCTCTAGCACTTTTATTTTTTGTTTTTATTTTGAAATAATTCTAAACTTAAATATTAAGTTGCAAAAACAGAGAATTCTCATATCTACCCTTCATACATTTTTCCTAGTTTTAGTATCATATACAACCATAGTACAATGACCAGATCTAAAAAGTTAACACGATACATTACTAACAGTGTTGTCAGTGATATTCTAATTCAGGACCTCATGTAGTATTTTCTTAATCTACTATAGTTACATTTTCTTAATCTACTATAACCTATACAAGACACACTTTACAATGTTGTATGAAATTGGGTAAATCAGAAGATAGGTGACAAATCAAAAGAATTGAGAGTTTATGAAAAAGTAGGTTAAAGGAAATCAACAATGGATGGTAAAACTAGCCTATTTCTAGCGATAGCAGGAAACCTTGGCACCTGTAAATCTGAAAGATCAATAGGAGAGAGCATTTACTGGGATCTGTAAAAAGATCTGGTTTTTAGGAAGGGGCTATCAGATAAGAACATAATCTTGAGGAAAGAAATAAACCCACTGTCAGTTGTATCCTAGCAGGAGCAAATAGAGTAGAAATGGTCGAGGATTTAGCTCAGTGACATAAGCACCTGCCTGGCAAGTGCAAGGTCATGAGTTCGATCCCTGGTACCAAAATAAAAGAAAATAGAGTAGAAAGACTTTGACCTCACTGTCTTCCTGCCCCCTAATCTCCTATTAGAACTTTCCATTTTCTAACCCTCACAAAAAACTAGAGAACAAACTCACTGATATAAATCATCAATGTCAATTTCTGGGCCCCTGAGCAGGATTAAAAGACTAAAAGGTGGCAAGTATATTTGTAGGGTGAAATAGAGTAACCAGCATAGTTATCAAGACTTACTAAGAACTATAAGGGTTGGGGATTTAGCTCAGCTGCATAAAC
Source organism: Dolichotis patagonum (assembly GCA_004027295.1). Lineage (NCBI taxonomy): Eukaryota > Metazoa > Chordata > Mammalia > Rodentia > Caviidae > Dolichotis > Dolichotis patagonum. Next base: position 11,305 of record PVJX010026921.1, read on the forward strand.
CCCTGCCTGGCAAGCGTGAGGTCATGAGTTTGATCCCTGGTACAAAAAAACAAAACTAAATTAAAAAACTATAGTGATTAAGATGGCAGTGTTGAAAAAAAAAGAAAGATGTCTATGTATTCCTCTGAAGTTGAGAAATAAACCAATAGAACAGAACAGAGAGCCTCGATAGATTTCAGATGGCATTATAGGATAAGAAAATACAGTATTTTCAGTAAATGTTTTATCTTTTGGATCAGGAAAATGTATCATTTGGATCATCTTACTGGGAGGAAATACCAAACTTGATCCTTTCTTCATCCAATAAATAAAAATGACCTTCAGTTACTTAGTTGGTCTAGGAGGGAACTTTTTTCTTTGCAGTGGTAGGGATTAAACCCAGGGCATTCATACTGTGCTGTATCTTGATCCCTTTAAAAAATTACTTAAGACAGGGATTTACTAACTTTCCCAGGTTGAGTTCAAATTTGTAATCCTTCTGTCTTAGACTCCCAGATTGCTGGGATTATAGGTCTATACTTTCATGCCAGGTGAAGACTTCTTAAACACACCACAACACTTGACCATAAGAAAAACATCTGCTTATCAGAAGATTAAATTAGAAGCAAGGTACAGATAATAGATACTTGTAGTACATCTAAATGATAACAGGTTTATGTCTACAATATAGTACGACCCAGTATGTCCCTACAGGGTGTGTTTAAGAAAGTATATAGCATCATTATTTCTGGGTTTTATATTGGAAGTATCTCAAAGGTCAATTAGTTACAGAATGGATAAAATTTTGTGTGATGCTGTCATGAAATATAGCAAACTGAAGTCATATGTAACAGTTTGAACTATATATGAGCCTTATACTTTTGATCCTCAGTCATCTATTCATACTTTACTTCCCAGTATAGTGTGAGACATTCTTAGGTAGTTCCTTTGTCTTTCTTGTAGGATGTCATCTTGTTCCTACCAGAATGGGAAGATGGACATTTTTACCTTGCTAAGTACTATGACAAATTGATGCCCATGGTAACAGACAACAAAATGGAAAAGCAAGGTGATCTCATCAGGTATATAGTTCTTCATTTTGGAAGGTGAGTGTGAGAACTGCTTGTCTGCAAATTAAGTATGTCAGGATGACCTTTACCATATATCTTAGCTTATTCAAGATGTTTTCTGCTTTATATTAATTCAGCCTATCACTTCTTATGAAATAGAAATTATCCCCTGGGTGCAATTTTTTCTTCCCTTTTAAAAATAACTTTAAAAAAAATAAACATTCAAAATAACTGTTTGTGGAAAAATAATATATTAATATATTTAAAAGAATTCAATATAGAAAATATATAATAAAAGTTGTCCTTTGCATTCCAGACCCTCATCTTCCAAGTCCCCAACCATAGACTTAGATATTTAATAGTTAAATTATAATGAAATATTTTCTTCTAGTCCATTCCTGTGAGAAATAGTGTATAAGAAAATAATTTTGACATTAGACTAGAGAAAGAGCTTATTCTTAAACTAGATAGCAAGTGAAATATAACTTTTAATTTCATTTATCAGTGTATAGTAGTCAAGTAGTTTATTGTGTTGTGTCATGCTTACTGTTTAAGTTTTCGTAATTACTGATTCCTAAGTAATGATAATGATGTTTGATAGGTTAGCAATTCCGATGTATTTATCTAAATAGCCAAGTTTATCTTGAGTAGCTGGTTGTTTTTAACTGATGAAGTATAAATGTTTGCCCTCAAGGAGCTAAAGTTTAAAGAGAGAAAGAAGTCTTCAGTACATAAAACATTTAAATAATAGTACATTTTAGAATAGGTGAGCAGATACCAAAATAATATAAATAAATATCAGACATACTTTTCTAATGTTACCAAGATACCAGAAATTAGCCAGACAAATCTAGCAGGAATTGACTTTAGGTATATCCAAGATCAAAACCCAAGTTACTAGATCTATGGTTTCAGAAGTTTTTGTCTCTTTTTGTGTATCGATTAAAACACTAAAAAGATGGCAGCACCAAGAAGCTAAGGCATGAGGGTCATGAGTTTGAGCCTAGCCTAGACAATTTAGTGACTTGGAAAGACCTTGTCTAAATAAATAAGAAGGAGAAGCTATAAATGTAGCTTATTGTGAAGGTCCTGGGTTAATCTCCAATACTCCTAAAAAAATTAAAAAGAAAAAAATTTATTTGTACTGCATTCATATTAGGCCTCATGCAGAAGATACACTAGCAGATCAAATTCAGTGTCACATTAAAAGAATCAAATTGACCATAATAAGTGAAATTTAAGCAAATTATGCAAGGGTGATTCAACATAGGCACATTTATAAATGTTATATGCTATATTTTAATAGAATGAAGGGTAAACCATGTGATTATTTTAATAAATGTAGAAAAGGCATTTAACAAATTTCAGTATCATTTCATGATAAAAACTCCCCAACAATTTCAGGATAGAAGGCAAGAATTTCAACACAATAAAGACCACATACAACAAAACCATTGCTGCCTTCATGCTCTAAGATGAGGAACAAAACAAAGACTTCGAGTGTAGCAATCCTCGTCAGAACAGTAAGACAAGAAATAGAAATAAAAAGGAGTCCAAACAGAAAAGAAGTCTTGGTTGCAAATGAAACGAATTTATTGAAAACCCTAAAAACTACCAAAATTCTGTTGGAAATGATAAATTAGTTTAGTTAAATTGTGTGATTAAAGTAAACATATAACAAAAGTCAGTACCAATTTTATGCACTAATGATGAACTATATCCAAAGAAAGCAGGCCAAAAAATTACATTTATAATAGCTACCAAAAAAGTAAAATATTTAAGAAAAATCTTAACAAAGGTGGCAAAAGTTATGTAGGCTGAAAACATTGATAAAGGACTTTGAAAATGACATGTATAAATAGAAAGATATCTTGTGTTCATTAACTGTAAGAATTAGTGTCTGTATTACTCAAGCAATCTATGAATTCAATATACTCTATCAAAATTCCAGAGCATAAGACATAGTCATAAATACTTGTTATCACAGCTACTGGAGAGGTTAAAGTTGGAGGATCACAAGCTCAGAACCTGCTTGGGCAACTTAGACCCTGTCTCAGAATAAACAAGGGCTGGGATTTTTATTTTGAGACAGTCTTGCTAAGTTGCCCATACTAGCCTTAGACTTGCAATCCTCCTGCCTCAACCTCCTCACCCAGTTGCTGAGATTATAGGTTTTTTAGTGTTCTCGTTGCTGGGACAAAATACCTAACACATAAAGTTAAAGAGGGAAAGTTTTATTTAACTCACAGTTTGTGGAGGTTTCAGTCCATAATCAGTCCATAATCGGCTGGCTCCAACGCAGGGTAGTATGACAGAGAAACACCAGTTCATGGCAACAGAAGACAGAAAAAGCAACAATAGAAGAGGAGGAGCAAGGCTCTTTTCCTCTTTTATATTGTATGAGATCTACCCACCCTAGGGCAAGAGCTGCATTCACAGCCCCACCCCACAATAAACAATGAACCATTTACAAACTCTAGATTGAGCCGCATCTAAAAAGCCTGCCCCCTTCATGGCAGCATGAGGCTGTAGGTGACATCTAGACATAAACTATAAGAATAGGCATGTTCTACCATAACCAACTTCCATTCTTTTATAACTACAAAAAAACAGATGTAATTCTCTGTCATATAACTCTTTACAGGGTATAAATAGATATTCATATGCCCATATTCACAGCACCATTATTCACAGTAGCTAAAAGTTGTAAGCAACTCAAGTGTTGTCCATCAAGGAACGGATTGATAAGTGACATTTAGTATATCCACACAAGAAAATATTACTTAAAAGGAAGTTTGTTTTTTTTTAAGGAATAAAAGGTTATAAACTGAAGTTTTTTGTTGTTTTGTTTTATTTTGGTACGGGGGATTGAACTCAAGACCTCATGTTTGCCAGGCAGATGCTCACACCACTGAACTAAATCCCTGGCCTTATGGATTTAGCATATATTGTAGCATATATCAGAACGTCTTCTTAAGACATCTGTGCTACGACATAGATGAAACTATGGACTGAGGACTCTTTAAGTTAGATAAGCAGTCACAAAAGAACGAATACTATGTGATTCCACTTAAATTAGGTAACCTAGAGCAGTCCGAATCATAGAAACAAAACAATGATTGTTGGTTGAAGAAAGAGAGGAACAAAAAAATTAGTGTTTAATGGTATCAAGTTTCAGTTCAGGAAGATAAAAAAATTCTAAAGATGGGTAGAGTTAATGGTTGCACAAGAATATGAACATGTAACATTTTGAATACACAACTGAACAGTATGCTTAAAAGTGGTTTGTTTGTTTTTGCAAATTTTTTTTTTTTTTATCGGTACTGGGGATTGAACTCATGACCACACGCTTGCAAAGCAGACGCTTATGCCGCTGAGCTAAATCCCCAGCCCATAAAAGTGGTAAAGATAGTAAATTTTGTTGTATACATTTTATAAAATAGAAAAATTGTTTGATAAAGTAACTGATGGACAGTCTTCAGAAACATTATAGTAAGGAGAGAATATGAGTAATTTCATAGATTTAACAAGAAAGATTGAGTGGCTTGCTCACAGAGTGGTAAAGAAACTAGAGTTGATGAAAAGTACGTACTGCTGAGTAGTGAGAGGAAGATTGGAAAATTACAGAAGAACAAGATTGTGAATATTTGACTCCCAAGCAGTATTTCATATATTCTATAGGTTGTCCATTCCTATTTTTGAGCAAGGAAAAGCATGATAGCCTGAATTTCAGGAATATTAGTCCATTAGCTATCAAAGGGAAGAAATGAGGAATTGGGGTGACCAAGTTGTTATGATTTCCAAGAAAAAATAATTATGGACCTGACCTAACCTTATGGCCATGACATATAAATGAAGACACCATAAGGACAGTTTTAAATGATTGACAGGATTGATAGGACTAGCTCCGACCTTTTGTAATTTTTTGTAGAGGCCATATAGATCTAAGAATATTGCCAGGCATGGTGGCATATCCCCATAATACTAGCATTTGGGAGGCTGAGGCAGGAAGCATGCCTGTAATACTAGCAGTTAGGAGACTGAGGCTCCTGAACTACCAAATAGAAAAAAAAAAAGAGGGGCATCAAAAATAGCCTCTACTAGGAAAAAATACTGACAACATGTTTGTCAGAGGCTACGTATAAGTGAATTGTTCATCTTTCTTTAAACTTTAATTCATAACATAAAAATCACTATGCTAATATTTTTTATCTATGTAATTACAGATCACTACAGTATGGAAATCAATTCATATATCAGTCAATGCCACGAATGTTATCACTATGGCTTGATTTTGGTGCTAAGGCATTCGAATGGGAAAAAGGTATAACTCTTCTTGTAAAACTTGTAAGGGACTAGGAAGAAGTGTAACTTCAGTATAGTCATAGCTTGACAGTGTAATTTACCAATGCTGAGAATGTTGGCTTGATAATCTAATTTCCTAAAAGCTAGAGGTAGATTTTGAAATGAAAATGCTCTGTAAATATAAGAAGGGAATGGAAAGACAAATCATTGTAAAGTAGTTACAATTCAGCGTTTTCAAGTGTGAACCCAGCACATATTAAAAGATGTTAGTTTAAGCCAAATAAGTTACCCTGAAAATTACAATGATTGGTAAAAATTATGTTAGCCCTTTTTTCTACTTGTACAGTGCCATCTATTTTTCACAAATTGGCAAGTGCTATAGCTTTGGGCATAGAAATAATATTGTTTTAAAGCTGTTAAAACAGTTTTGGGCATAGGAAGAGTGGAAGAAGGGGAAGTAAAAAGAACTAAGATGTGCTTTATATACAGTACTAATTCTCCATGAGGAATGTAATCATTATAGGGCTGCGGATTTAGCTCAGTGGCGTAAGTGCCTGCTGGCAAGCATGAGGTCATGAGTTCGATCCCTGGTAATCATTACGTACTGCAACATGTACTAATAAAAATTTTATAAAATTTTTTTAAAAAAGAATTTTGCTAGGCATGTTGACAATTGCCTGTAATCTTAGCATTCTGGAGGATGAACCAGGAGGATCGTGAGTACAACCTGAGCTATATAGTGAGACTCTGTCTCAAATAAATATGTACATACATACCTATATTTTTCTTCTGTGAAATGAACCGGTACTGTTGGATCTTTTTCCTTACATTTCTAAAATGATTTTTTTCTAGCTGGCCGTTCTGATCGTGTACAGATGAGAAATGACTTGGCTAAAATAAATAAGGTTATCACAGAGCACACAAATCAGTTAGCACCGTATCAATTTTTGACTGCTTTTTCACAATTGATCTCTCGAATTTGTCATTCCTATGATGAAGTTTTTGTTGTCTTGATGGAAATAATAGCAAAAGTATTTCTAGCCTATCCTCAGCAAGCAATGTGGATGATGACAGCTGTGTCAAAGGTAACATATTAATCACAAAATGTCTCTTACCATTTTATATGGCATTCATTATTTAATGCTAATAGATAAATGAAAGTTTTAGGGCTTTGGTCCATATTTGGTGAGTAATTTAAATACTTTTAAAAAAGAAATTATGGCATTATACTTCATTTTAATATTGGGAGACACCAGGCATAGTGGCACACGCCTTATAATCCCAGCACTGAGAAGGCTGAGACAGGAGAATTACAGTGAGTTCAAGGTCAGCCTGAGCTACATAAGCAAGTTCAAGGCTAGTCTGCACATATATATGTATGTATATGTATACTTTCTCTTTTTTTGCAGCTAGTATATTTAAGATAAAAAATTAAACATGTTTTATGAAGTCTAGTAGTAAACTATTATAATAACCTATTTTTTCCAAGAATTTTAATCCAAACTACCTGAATTTAGTGATACTAAAAAAACTATTGTATTAAGAACTATTGTATTACTAGGAGTATATAAAATAAGTATTTTAGAGAATTTAGAAAATACATATAGACTTAAAATATATGTCCTCTACTTTTCAAGAATACTTTATTGTAATTGTTGTATATATATTTTCTAAGTATGGTTTCATACTGAATTTGAATTACATTGAAGTATAATTTTATACTTTTTACTTACAATTATCTCCATGTCACCAAATATTCTTCCAAGACACATTTTTAGACATATAAAATTCCAAAATAGCTATATTCAGTTGATCATTAGATTATTTGTATTTTTTTTTTTGCTATTGTAACACAGGTGAGTACATCTGTATTTTTTTCACATTTCTCATTATTTTTTCAGTGTAGATCCCAAGAAAGGAATCCATCAGTTTGTAGGGTACTTACATTTTTATGGCCCTTAATGGTATTACCAAGTTGATTTCCAAGAACTTTATGTCACTATAAACTCACATCATAAGTACTTTTTCAGTTGGCTTTTTGTCATAAAGTTTTCAACTTTCTAAGTCTTACTGTAATTCAACTTAACTTTTTTTTTTTATGACAGTCCTCTTATCCTATGCGTGTGAACAGATGCAAGGAAATCCTAAATAAAGCTATCCATATGAAAAATTCTTTAGACAAATTTGTTGGAGATGCAACTCGTCTAACTGACAAGCTTCTAGAATTGTGCAACAAATCGGTACTACCATAGATCTGTATTTCAAACAGACTAGCTTTGAGTAATTGTTTATAAAACATATGATTTGAGCTGGTTTTCTTTCATTTGATTAATTAAAATTCTAAATATGTATCAAATTGTATACTTTATATATGATTTTTTTTTGAAGGGGCTGGGGATCCAACCCAGGGCCTTGTACCAGGTTTAGGCAGGTGCTCTGCTACTGAGCTACAACCCCACTCCCTATATGATTTATCTTAAAAGAGACTTTAAAGTATTTTCTAACATAGTAAATCATAAAAATATATGTATAAAATATTCAGTTATTTAAAGTAGCCTCCAGTTATATTTTGTCATATCTTTAAACTTTGAAACATGTATATTAACCTGCTTGTATGATAGATTGGGGTTTTGGTTTTCATTCTTTCAGTATATATTTCAGTACCTATGAAGCAACAAGCACTGTGCTGCTAAGGAAAACATTAAGGCATATTTTCCTACTTTTGAAGTATTCAGTCTTATAGTTAGCTAAGCAGATAGAGGAATAAGTACTATTTCCAGTAAAGTTGTTGTCTTGGTTACTTTTTCTCATTGCTGAGATAAAATACCCTATACCCAAAGTTAAAGAGGAAAGGTTTATTTAGCTCACAGTTCATACAGGTTTCAGTACATAATCAGCTAGAGTGGCTTCGCAGAAGGGCATTCCAGGGGAGAAACAGTTCATGGTGGCAGAAGATTACAAAGGCAAGCAAGGGAGAGAAAGACAAGCTCTTTTTGTGCCTTATATTGTATCCAGTCTCCTGGGATTAGGGTGGTGCCAATCCAGTCAGTGGACTGATAGAGCAATCTCTATTAATTCTGTTTGACCTCTAATGAACTTGATATTATCAGAAACTTAGGATCAGAGCCAACTTATTAGACCCTGGCACTATTAGAAGTATAGTACATGTGTAGGTTTCCAATTTTTTATCTGAAATCTTCATGGCAAGCTACACTTAAGAATTCAAAATTTTTAAAGGTACATAAACTTTATATTAGATATTACTGCTAGCTGTAATCTGTTGGAATAGCCCATACTCAAACACACAGTTCTTTCTGCATTGAAATGCATAATCTTTACACTAAAGGAGAAAGTTAGCAGAATTTATCATTTTGCTGCAGAATGAGATTTGATACTCCCCAAAAAAGAATTTGGCTCATAGATCTTTTTAGATTTTCTAATGTCTGATAATACATCATAAACCTCAGGTATCTCTTTTAGTCATTAAACAGTTCTATGATATAAATGCTGTTTTGATGAGTAAAAGAGAACTTAAAAAAAGATGAGAATATAGCTCAGTGAAAAGGCCCTGGGTCCAATCCCCAGGTAGGGTAGGAGGGGGAGACTTTAAAAACTGTATTACTGAGCCCTTGTAATTAAGATAGTGTAAAAGTAAAGTGTTTATTGTGATGCAGTCAATGTTTTATAATTCAAAGTAAACAACGATAAATTAAAATGCACTGTTTTCTTTTTTTCAGGTTGATGGAAGTAGTTCTACATTAAGCATGAGCACTCACTTTAAAATGCTAAAAAGGCTGGTAGAGGAAACAACATTTAGTGAAATCCTCATTCCTTTGCAGTCAGTCATGATACCTACTCTTCCATCGATTCCGGGTGCCCATGATAATCATGATCCATTTCCTGGGCACTGGGCCTATATTGCAGGTTTTGATGATACGGTAAACTATAGTATTAAAATAAACTATAATATTAAAATTTAGCTAAAAATCTGAAGTCAAGCTAAGAATCTAAATGAATTTTATTTTATTTATTTATTTTTATTTTTGGTACCGGGGATCAAACTCACAACCTTGCACTTGCCAAGCAAACGCTTATACCACTAAGCTAAATTCCCAGCCCTAAACGTATTTTATTTGCCAAAAAAAAAAAAAAAGACTGGAAGCCGGGTGTGGTGGCACATTCCTAATCCCAGCACTCAGGAGGCTGCAGCAGGTGGATCATTGCAAGTTCCAGACCAGCCTCGGCTGCAAAGTGAGCCCAAGGTCAGCCTGAACTGCATAGAAAGACCCTGTCTCAAAGACAAAAAAAAAAAGATTGGAAATACAGAAAAGTGAAACCATCTTGTACTGTAGAAAACTGATTGATAAAAATTCTGTTTGGCTCAATATTTTATTTTTTTCCCCACATGCTCATATTGTGATAGTGTGACTCTAATACTTCTAGAATTTAATTTTTTTATATTCTTTTTTGTCCTAAAAATGAAAAAGAGAAAAAATAAAATACAAGTTTTATTTGCTTTGTGGGAAGAAGTGAAAATCAGCTCGTAAGAGCTTGAGTTTTTTTGTTTGTTTTTTAAGTGAACTATAGCTTTTGGTATATGATTTTCTGTTTGTTTGTTCATTTTCTTTTTGAGACAGGGTCTCCTACTGTGTAGTTCAGGCTAGTCTTGTGCTTACTGTGTAGTCCTGGCTGGCCTCCAGCTCACACTGGTCCTCTTCCCCACTGCCTCCCGAGCGCTGTGATTACAGTCCTGTGCCACCACGCCCAGCTACATATGATTATTTTTAAAGAAATGGTACTAAGTATTTTCCCTAAGCAAATACTTTTGAAAGCTCTGTATGTATTCTAATATATGTAGGGCTCAGAAGGTTTATACTTTCATAGCTAATTACCCAACCTCATAATGCATTATTAATCATTTTTATTACTGCCATTTTTGTTTTTAACTTAGAATTGTTCATCTTATTACCTCATTAAGTAGGCTTCATTTTGGGTTTTTTATGTCTTTTCAAAAGTCAAATTATTTTCAGTTAATGATCAGTTCTTACATTAAGAACAATTTGAAAGGTCTTTCATAAATCTTAAATAGATATTTCAAAAATCTTAAATATTGTGAGTTTTTAAAAGGAATTGTCTCAATTTACATGTGTAACTACTTGCTTTACTGATTAAGTAATCTTTTTACATCATGCTGATTCCTAAAGGATGAAACTGTTTCATAAGCAACCATTCTTTTTTTAGATCTTAGATAATGAAATTGTTAAAATACAGATTTAGTACATACATAATACAGGTTATTCTTTTATTACTTTGTTACATAAGATTTATAATATGGCAACATTTAAACAAAGAAGTTTGATCTTAAAACTCATCCTTATTTAGGTGGAAATTCTTGCTTCCCTTCAAAAACCAAAGAAGATCTCTTTAAAGGGATCAGATGGAAAGTTCTACATCATGATGTGTAAGCCAAAAGATGACCTGAGAAAAGATTGTAGACTAATGGAATTCAATTCATTGATTAATAAGGTTTGGAGATAATTTTTATTTTATAATTACCAGAATTTCAGTATGGTATAGGCTTCTCAGTATGCAGACCTGTCACTCATAGGAGAAACGAATGAAATGTGCTTTTTCGTTTTCACTTGCTTTTATTGTGATACAACACACATAACAGAAAATTTACCATTTAAGCCATTTCATGTAAGTAGTTCAATGACATTAAGTAGATTCACATAGTTGTGCAGCTATCACTTCCACGCCCTTCAGAATTTTTTAGATCGTCCCATGTTGAAACTGTTTCTATTAGATAATAGCTCCTCATTGCCTGTCCATTGCAGCCTCAAACAGTTCTTTCAGTCTCCATTAATTTGAGCAATCTGGGTATTTCATACAGTGGAATTTTGTAATATTTCTTCCTTTTATAACTGGGTCATTTCACTTGTCATTATGACGTAAGGTCAGAATTTCCTACCTATTAAAATTGATTGAAAAAAATAAATTGATTGATACTTCATTGCATATGTAGGCTACACTTATCCATTAATGAACACTTGGGTTGCTTCCATGTTTTATGTATTGTAAATAATGTTGCTTTGAACATGAATATACAAATATCTGCTCAAGTCCCAGTTGTCAGTATTTTAGGTATATACATGTAAATAAAATTGCATGTCTCAATTTTTAATAAATATGATTGCTTTAGAGGAAAATATAAACCATATTAATATGGAAAATATTTCCTATGACATATCTGTAATATATACATATTGGATTTATTTGTGTTATGCTTTTTTTATTTTTTTGAGACAAGATCTTGCTCTGTAGTTCAGGCTGACCTTGAACTCATTATATAGCCCAAGCTGGCCTACACCTCACAGAGATCCTCCTGCCTCAGTCTCCCAAGTAATGGGATTAGAGGCATGAACAACCACACCCAGTTTGGATTATGTTTTCAGTGCTAGAAAAAAAAAATTCTACTTTTAGTCACCTCACTGAAGTAATCATTAGCATTTTTTATGTTCTATTGGTGTTGATACTTATCTCAAAGATAATATAAGAAATCTCATTAAATTTTTTATTATAAATGTATGGTTTTATGTCTTGAATTATTCTTTAGCTAGTTTATAATTGCATAACATTTTTTTCCATTTGTGAAAATTAAACAATACTGTGGAAAGGTGAAAATTTGTTTTACAAGCTTTTGTCCTTCCTTCCTATCCCCCTCCCCACACATTTCTTAGTTTTTTGTTGTTGTTTTATTTTATTTTGTATTTTGAGACAGTCTCAAATGTAGTATGTAGTTCAGGCTGGCCCTGAACTCACTATTTCCTACCTACCAGGCTGGCCCTGAACTCACTATTTCCTACCCCAAGCTGGCTTTGAACTCTATAATAGTCCTGCCTGCAGTCTTCGTGCCTCTGCCTTCTGAGTGCTGGGATTATAGGTATACATTGTCACCACATCCAGCTCCATACATTTCAGTTTACCTTTTTTTATTTATTTATTTGGGGGAAGTTTTTTGTTTTTGAGACAGAGTCTCACTATATAGTACAAACTGGCCCTGAACTCGCTTATATAGCCCTGCTGGATTTGAACTCATGGCTTTCTTTCTGCCTCAGTGTCCGGAATGCTGGGATTACAGACCTATGCCACCATACCTGCCTTCAGTGTACCTTTTTTTTTAGAGGGCGGGAAGGTACTGGGAATCAAACTCAGGGCCTCACGTTTGCCAGGCAGACACTGAGCCACTGAGCTAAATTCTTGGCCTGTCAGTGTACCTTTTTTTATTACCAGAAAGAGTCTGTAACCTTTAGCATAGAAAAAATAAGCAATAAGTGATTTGCTTTGCTTGGGATTTTTTGTTGTTTGCTTGTTGGTTTTGAGACAGGGTCTCAAAGACTATGCAGTTCAGGCTGGCCTTGAACACGCTATAGAGCCCAGGTTGGCCTGCTCATTGCTTGTTTTGTTTGTAAGGAGTTACAGACTGGAAGTGTTTCTCAGTGATAGACCACAGAGGCCCTAGGTTCAGTGCCTAGCACCAGGACAACTACCAAAAAAGGGCACAATTATGATCTGTGCTTGTTTTAACCAAAAGTAATTTAAAAATTAATACTACATTTGAAACTCATTTCAAAGGCAATATGATAAGAATTAATTTTCATTTGAAATATTTGATAAATCACTACTTTAATGCACTATTAAACAACTAGTTTATTCTTAAACATGTTTCTCATTTGAGTATCAAGTGCTTTGGCTTTAATTTATAAATTTATATATATATATTTCTGATTAAGATATTATTACAACCTCTCATTAACATGATCAAATAAAATAGCCTCATGGTGGAAAAAACTACTATAATGTTACAGTTTTGATCTTACAAGCTTCAGACTGATTTTTATCTGAGATTCTGTTGCTATACTATTTTCTGATATTTATGGAACCTACTTAATCCTAAAATTTAAATGTGGTTTTGGTCAGTGATTGTGCTTTTGAAATGAAGATGTTACAATTATAAATATGTGCTTTATTTGCCTATCTCATAGTGTTCCACAATTAAATATTATACAATTTTTTCTTGTGTATCTGGATTAATCACATTAAATATGTAAAACTTTCTTGTTCTACAGGAATAGCTCTTGAAGTAAAACTGTAATAATTCACAATAGTAAGAAATACATTTTGAGGATGTTATACAGTTCATAGTTTTGTTCATGTGTTTTTTAGATAATCAAAATTAAACACCATCCTCTAGGCCTGTGGACTTCACATTGCAGTAATATCTATAAAGCAATAGTAAACAATAGTATTTTGTCACTGTTAAATTTATAACTACAACATAATATTGTTGCCATATTAATAGTGATTTTGGGGGGTAGGGGGGTCATACTGGGGATTGAATTCATGACTTCATGCTTGCCAGGCAGGCACTTGTGCCACTGAGCTAGACCCCTAGCCCTACTAGTGAATATGTTAAAAGGACTTACCTAAGGTATTTTTAGTGGTTTGGAAATAGATTAAGGATACTATCCCAGTAATTTTCTTCTCTACCTTTCAAAAGAATTACTCATCTATACTACACATAGTAAATGTTCATTAGCATTCTTTTACTATGAAGTGAAGCTATTTAGCTATATTTGATACAGTGTATAGAAATTTTGAATTGTAATTTTTAAATGTATGTTCACTTTTTTGTTCAATAGTGCTTAAGAAAA
>PVJX010026922.1:0-25348 GCA_004027295.1 Dolichotis patagonum
AAATGAATACACAGTTCTCAGATGAAGAAATACGAATGGCAAATAAATACATGAAAAAATGTTCATCATCATTAGTCATGAGAGAAATGCAAATTAAAACCACACTGAGATTCCATCTCACTCCAGAAAGATTGGCCAGGATAGAAAACACTACCAACAACAAGTGTTGGAGAGGCTGTGGGGAAAAAGGAACTCTTCTGCACTGTTGGTGGGAGTGTAGACTGGTGCAACCACTGTGGAGGTCAGTCTGGAGATTCCTCAAAAAGCTGGGTCTGGAGGTCCCATTTGACCCAGCTATCCCACTTCCAGGCATATTCCCAGAAGAACTGAAAACATCATACCACAGTGATATATGTGCACCCATGTTTATAGCAGCACAATTTGTAATAGCCAGATCTCGGAAACAACTTAAGTGCCTATCAACTGAGGAATGGATAAAAAAGTTGTGGTATTTCTATACAATTGAGTACTACTCCGCTATAAAGAATGATCACATTGAGATATTTATAAATAAATGGACACGACTTGAGACCATACTCATAAGCGAAATAAACCAAACTCACATGTGTACATACCATATAGTCTTCCTAGTATGAGAGTTGGTAAGAGTATATAAGATTTTATGGTAATCATGAGTTCCCATCTCATAGCTTTGAAGCCTTTCAATGTTTTCATTCATCAGTTGGAATGGTTTTATTCAGTTTTGCTTGACTTTATTATACGTGATGCTATGAACAGCTGTTTTGAAGAGAACAAAACATTATGACAGCTATTGCTGATTTAATACCGTCCTTCTTAGAAGTCCTACCAAGCTTCTATTCTTCTATTTCCATTGGTTGTATCTATCACATTGTGTCTTATTGGGATGTGAATATGTGTGAAAGTATAAACAAAATTTTTTATTGGAAATGAGATATTATAGTAGCCATTGATCATTCCCTGTTACTCGGTTCAGAATGCCCTGTAATTCTTTCACTCTTTGAATGGTTTTATACTTTTTTTGTTATGTTTGATATTATTGTATTTGAAACTATGCTCAACTATAGCAGAGAAAGAAATATTGTGATAGCTATTGTTAATGTCTGGTTGTCTTAATGTTAAGTATTGTGTTGCCTATGTTGTCCGGTTCCGATCTGCTCTGTATTGACCTCTTTTGTCTTATTGTCTTTAAAATAAAATGGAAAAAAAAAGGAGAATGGTTATAGCTCAAAGAAGACTGCTGGGGGTGTATGTACAGTAGCTGCAGTATAGTGGGAGGGCGTAGAAATCAAAGGTTTCATTTAGATGTGTTAAATTTCATACACTTTCTATATATTCAACTGGAAATGTCAAATACATGGTTGGATATTTGAAATCTTGAGCTCATGGGTAGCAGATTGAGTCCTCAGAATATGACTGGTATTTGAAACCACAGGGCTGAAAAGCTTTGTCCAGGGTGAGTATGGCTTTCACAAAGGGCTGTCCAACAGTGTTCTTGGAGATACTTTGGTGTTCAGAGGTCAAGCAGAGGAGGATGACCTGCAGTGGAGACCAAGAAGCAGGAGCAGGGCCAAAGCCCTGGCAGTGCAATCTCAGGAGTCAGAAGAGCAGGGTGCCCACGTGGATAGCAGGAACAGACAGCTGAGTTCAGAGCCAGTCAGGAGTCGGTGGAACAAAGTGCAAAGGGAAGGGACTGGACACAGGTCCAGAGTGACTTTACTCTTGGTGAGAAAGTGGATCCCCCAGCAACTGTGGACCAAAGGTGACTGCCCTCAGGGCCATGGGTATATCAGCTGCATGGTCAGCCTTGGTCTGTGGCTCCACTGGAGAAGAAGGGACAGCACGATCAGTGACTGTTCATTACTTAGACAGCGTTCCTGTGGCTGTGAACCCCACCTGCTGGCTCAGGAGCCTGAGCAATCTGACTCCCAGGATCTGAGGTGGTTTGGGCTGTGTATATGTTGTAATAAGGATGTTCTGTTTCAGGCTACATAGTTGAGTACACATTCTTTAGTTGGTGGTCTTAGTGACAGTAGAAAAATAAATGCTAGCCAGGCATGGTAGTATATACCCATAATCTCAGCACTAAGAAGGCTGAGGCAAGAGGATTTCCACAAGTTCAAAGGCAGCTTGAGATTCTATCTCAAAAAAACAAAATAAAACAAAAAAAAGAGCTGGCTTACAATTAGAGACACTCTAGTCTCTTTTTTTTTCTTTTTTCCCTTAACTGTAGCAAAGTTTTATTAAAACTAGGAAAAGAAATGGGTTCTACAGAGAGAGTAATTCTACAGTGTGAGGATGGGGCCACCATGGATAGAGAACACAGTTACCTAAACTCAGTAGCAGCTGTTCTTCTTGTATCACCCACTCAGGCTGATGTCAGATCTGGGCCAACTATAGAAACCTCCAGTTCTCACAGAAGTCTACATGCAGGGCCTTGGGGCGTATTCTACATGTATGTGTTCAGAATTTTATAATTAACAGATCACATGTACTTCACTAGCCAGCTTTGCCTTGCTCTAATCTCCTGTCTCATTTCCCTCTGAGAGACACAAATCCTCATAATTCCTTATGGGGTACTGAGGTTATGGAGGCCTCTGTCTTCTGTAGCTTCTTCTAACTGCAAGGTGCTGTGGAGGATCATGTGCTCTCGAATGCCCTTGGGATGTTGTGGCTTGTTGGCTGAGTCAAAGGGAAAAGTCTGTTAAAAAACAATGAGAAAAGAATTAGTGACCATTGAGCTGCCTGTTTGATGGGAAAAAGGAATTTTACTGTTAGTCCAAATATGATAAGGAGGTCAGATTTCTACACTTCTTACAGAGAACAAAATATGGCAGAGAAGGATAAATTATCGAGAGCATGAGAGCAATAGCCTTAGCAAGATCTAATTAAAAACAGAGCCTCAATATAGGACCCCATTTAAGCTATGGTGAATTAGGGTCACTAGTGACTATACTTATCTGTACTATACTGGAGTCTTGCTTTCTGAAGAGAGGAGCTTCGGGTCTTCCAGAGGTTCTATAGAATAGCTTGCTCTTTAGTCATTTGAAAATTCTAGTGACCATTTCCCATGTAGGATTTTTATAGCTTGTCACTGCATTCCTTGAAGAAGAGCCAGAATGATTTCTCAGGCACTGAGAATAAGGATAAAGGGCCACAAAGTTGTCCTTCTTGCCTCTCTATCAGCTTTTTAATTTCCCAAGGAGTTTCAGACATGTCTGTTTGGGATTCCTTACAATATGTAAGTGCAACCTGCTTGGGAAGATGGACTGGCTCTAAGAGTTGTAGAATTTCATGCTTGTGTTTTATAGATGATAGCTTGTTAGTCATCAGACTCCTTTGCAGATTGCTGCATGGGCTTGTAGTACTAGGAAGACATATTTGGAGTCATTATAGATCAGTGATAAATAGCTTTGCCACCATTGGTATAGTTCTATAGCCTAAAATCAATGCCTGAGTAAAAGCTAGGAGCTCTCCTTTTTGAACAGAGTCTCCTGGGGAAAGTTGGTCTCAGTGACCTGTTGTAAACTGACAACTGCATAACCTGCCTTTCGATGACCTTGGGCAAAGCTACTTCCATCGATGAACCACGCCTCCTCAGGGTCTTGAAGGGAGAGGTCACTGATACCCTGCATGGTTGCATAGGTCTGGCAGATTACTTGTTTACAAGAGTGGCAAATTTCTGGCCCTGAATCAAAGAGGCATGATTAGCAATAGTGCTAACCTCAGGGTTGTCTAAGACCATGCAAGCTGTCCTCGTGTTAACCACAAATAATCGTTGGTCTCAAGAATCACTCTGACTTAGTGGGGAGTCAGGAATTCTAGTTTCTGTCCTAAAGTTAAGTTTTGCAGCTTCCTCCATTAGCACAGCTATAGCTGCTACTACCCTCAGTCAGGGTGGCCATCCAGCAGCCACTCCATCCAGCTTTTTGAAAAGTATGCCACTAGGAAAACTCTGGTCTGTTTTTTTATGTTCTTATATTCTAAGAGTTACCTTTTTGTTCCTCAGGTCAGAGTATCAGACTCAATTCTCTATGTGAAGACAGTATTGTAGTTTTGAATAGTATTTACTTAAGAAACTAGAATTGACTGTATAGCTGGAATTTGGCTATTTATGGAAACTTTCATAAAATGAGCATTTATTTAACCAGATGTTAGTGTGCTTTATAGCTCCCTGGGAGCATAGACTTAAATCTTATTACACCTGTGTACAGTGATAGTAATTCCATGAAAGCTCACTGTAGCTTGAGATTTTTCATAGGTCAAGGCAGAAACCTTTACCTTTCATTCAGTAGGTCTGTTTTAGCATTCTAGCATTTGGCATTGGCTCCTGAACTTGCCTAAAATAAAACACAACTGAAGAACTCAACCACATCCCTTATTTTCTAACTGCTCCAGAGTTTGCTATGTTACCTGCAGTTGACACGTGAAGCTGGCATGGTGCTCACCTCTAGGTACCTGTTTTGCTGAGTGGACTTGGGATGAGTCAGCTCTGGCCCTTTGGTAACACCAACATTGCTGGATTGATGCTGCTGAGGCCATCTCTCCTTCTTGAGTGGATATTAGCTCACCCCAGGCTCCCTGCCCTTATGTTGAGCTTTACTGTCTGTTCCAAAGGATTCTGTTCTAAGCTCTTGTAGTAATTCAAGTGTGAGTTTCAGCCATCACTGTGCCACAGCCAGGCCAAGGCTCTTCAGGACAGTTAGGATGATCCCAGTCATGTCCCAGTGCATAAATCAGCTACTCTTACTTAGGACCTCAGTGTTTCACATTCCTGTCCCCCATCCTCAAACACTCCTGAGCTCTGTCCTTATCTGTATCAAGAATTCTGATAGAATTTACTAGTTTTGATTCAAAACTATCAAATCCACTATAAGTTGAGAAGGTAACTTAGTTCTATTTAGTGTAAGTTGTCTTCCGTACTGGTCAGCCCCACGTCTTATGATCCCAGTGTGAAAGGCTCTCTGGTATCGTGAAAGTCCATATAGTTGAGTGGCTGACTGTTAGAAACACTGTTTTCTGGAAGTAAATCATATGTGGAAATGTCATTATGTTGGAGATATTTACTATCATCTGCCTTTGAGCTCCATATTTCATTTATGTTTCATTCTTGACTTTTGTATTAAAAGCATTTCTGTAAATAAATAGGGACAATTTTCTGATCTAGGATCTTCTGTTACTAGTTGGGACTCTTTCCATATAAGACAGATATTTCCATAACACATTTTGTATTTTTTTTAGTTTTATTTAAAGAGAGAAAAAAACAAAACAAAAAAGAGTAGCAACAATACAGAATTCCAAAGGAAAAAAAGAAAAGAACAAAAAAACACTAAGAAATCATTACTTGATAAATTACATACTGTCATCTTGAAAATAGTTGTTCAAGTTACAAAATTAAAGCATACAAAATAGAAATTCAGACAGTAAGACTGTTAACAGTTCTGCTCAGTGATCTAACAAAAACAGTAATATGGTCATCTATCTTACACACTTAAACATACATGCAGTTATATCCTTTTTAAAAAATTTTAAAAAGGTTAAAATTAAACACAACAAAACAGAACACAAGAAAGCAATGTAAGAGACATAAATTTCAAAGCAAGACAATCAGAGATCTTCACTATCTATCATATTGAATCTTGTTTTCTTCCAAATAGTTGTCCATATCTTCACATACAGAGAATTCACACGAAACAACATAGTATGGAACTGATCTGAACAGGATGAGGAAGGCGTTTTAGGTCTTCAAGACCAGACAATAGGGAAGCCAAGAATGGCTGTCACAGTGTCTCTCATTCTCTTCAAAATAGTTGTCCATACCTTCATGTATGTTGAACTTAAACAAAACAAAACAAAACAAAACAAAACAGGCTAAAATCACTCTGAACAGAGAATGATAGTATTGCTGAATTTCACATCATGACACTACAGAATCAGCACCAGGTACTGTAGTGTCTCTTTTTCTTCAGAGTAGTTGTTCATTTCATTATGCATTATATAATTGGTTCTCATAAACTGTTTATAAGTCCTACACATGCATGATTCTCTACATGTATATCTATCCTTTCTGTATTAGAGGGAAAAACAAAATAAAGCAAGACAAAACAAAACAAATTCCTAGAAAAATATAAAGCAAAAGAGTCATATAAAACCACAATATCAGGTGATCTACAATGGTTACTATGATGTCTCAGCAGTATATAACAACATTAATAAAAACAAAACATTGGCAACATTATAAGACTTCAAAAGCAGGTAATACTCAAACCAGAGTGGGTATCTTAGTGAATCTTGTCATCATCAGTATAGTTGCCTGTACTCTTAGACTTGATACTATCAATCATAACAGATTCAAATAAAAATCAGTCAATACAAAACAGCAATCTAACAAACCAGATTCAAGTAAGATCAGTCATAATAAGACAGTGTAAGTTATACAGAGCTTCAGATTAAGTTAATAGAAAATTAAGAATGATTACCATAATATGTCCTGCTATTTTGGGGATAGCTGTCCGTGCCTTCAAATCTAGTATAAGTAGACAAATTGGAACAGAATATAATCCATCTAAGCAGAGTGGTGAGAATAATGTAGATTTTAAATCTTGTTACCTTATTAACAATATCCGCTGCCTTCCTTTTTAAACAATTCCTCCCCTTTCACTCTGACAGGGTGCACTGCACATTTTGAGTCCCACTAACTCCCTTAGTTTTTAGATTGGGTGGGGGGACAACCTGCTATTTATCCTAACTGGTTCTGAACCTTCTGACTCCTGGGCTTGATCTCGAGTTGTATTCCTTTACCTATAAAAGCCTCGAGGTTTTTCTTCGTTATAGCTGACTAGTTCTCTACTGTACAAAAGTATCATGTCTTTTCAACCTATCTGCAGGTGCTGGTCAAGTTGCCCCTATTTCTCTCTGGTTCCCTGTTGCACAGAGCATTGTTGTCTCATATTTGACTTTCTGTCCATAAACCCTCTTTCAGGTTAATTATGTTTCCAATACAGAGCATCTCGATGGACCCTATCTCCTGATCTACTCTGCCTGTGTTTCTTTTTGTTAGTATATCAAGGTCATCTATGTTAGAGATTATAGCCAACCTTCTCTGCCTCATTTCTGCTATTCTATTTTTCTGCCATTGGTTGTCTATTTTTCCTCTTTCATTCCACTGTCTGCCCTGTTCACTGAGGCCTCTCTGCCACTGTTCCTGAAATGCTCTTATTCTTTTTTTCTCTCTCTAGAATGTCCTTCAGTACTTTTTGTAGGGTTGGATTGGTGGTCACATATTCCCCCAGTTCCTCTTTGTCATGGAAGCATCTTGTTTCTCAATTTCTGGGATCTTGATTATTATGTGTCTGGGTGTAGCTCTGTTTTGGCTGTAGGTGGCTGGAGTTCTGTATGCTTCATACCTCTGCATATCATTTCCTTTTGTTATGCTTGGGAAGTTTTCTTTAATAATTTCTGTGCATAGCCTTTGCAGTTCCTTTGTTTTGACTCCTGCTTCTTCATTCACATGTTTTATTCTTAGGTTATAGATCCTCTTGTCGTCTTCTCACCTTTGTATTGTTACTGCCTGTTTCCTTGTTATTTTTAAGAGATCTTTCCTTTCATGATCACACATTGCAAACTTGTCTTCAAGTTTTGATAGTCTATCCTTAGTTTCTTTCAAGCAGTTTTGCCAGCTTTCAATGGAGTTTTTAGTTTCCTGGTAATCTCTTTGAATCTGCTTCATGTATTCTAGGTTTTCTTTATATTCTTCATTGAATGTTTCTCTCCTTCTTTTGTGTTCCTCCATTCTGTCTGTCTTCTTGAGAGGTGCTTAGCATTTCTTTTATTAATCTACTTATATCTTGCTTAACTTGAATTAATATTTCAGTTTTGAGCTTGTCTACGAGGTCCCAAAGATATCTCTGTATGCCCGCTGACACCGTGTTTGATGTTGCATGGTTGCTGCCCTCAATCTCTTTTGTATTTACCTCTCCTGGATCAATATTCTCAGGGTTAGGGGCTGGGGCTTTTTTTTATTTCTTTCTCTGGTCATGTTTTTGGTTCCTTCCATACAAGTGTATAGTGTAGTTCCCAGCCCCTTTCCTTTTGGTTACGGTTCTGGAGCACGCAGGCTAGGGGTTTCTGCCCTCTCCAGTTTGCTGTTGTTCACTGAGGTGCAGGCAGAGCCAGTGTATGCTGGCCCCTCCCCTCCAGGGCAGCCAACCTTCGCAGGCCTTCACTGCATCAGTGTGTGCTGCACATAGGGAACCAGTTTGGGATGACTTAATTGGGTCCTGGCCAGGGGTGTGACCCAGGTCAAGCAGATCCCACCAATCTGCTCTGGGAGGGGAGCAACCAACTGAAGTCACTGCCGTTCCTAGTTCAGGCCCGTCCTGCCCAACTCCAACATGTCATCCAGTTGATCGCCCCTTTCTTGTGGGAGGCTCTTATTACCAGCATTCACCATGGTTTAATGCCGGTCCCTCTCTGGCTCCATTCTGCACTGGGCTCCCCAATCTCCAACTTCAGCGCAGCTGCGGCAGGAATCCACAGCGCCTCTGGGCGAGTCACATGCGCGGGACTGCTCAAGCCAGTCGCATTGGCATGGGTGCGGGCGCTACGGCCGGTGTTGGGCCCGAATTCAGGTGGCTCGGTGAAAGCACCATGCTAGCTGATCTTAGCTTCTCTAATGGTAGCCCCGGGACTTCGTATTCGAGCAGCTCGTTTCCCTTCAGTTTCTTCCTGGGTCGAGAGAATCCATCTCCCTCTGTCCGGACCTCTCCAGGATGTTCTATTCTGGCGTCTGAGCTGTCTTTCTCAGAGAGGCTCCATATCCTGCTGCCTACCGGTCTGCCATCTTTTCCCCTCCAGGTCCACATTTTGTATTTAACTTATGTTAATACCAACTAGGTTAACTAATTTAGTATTTGAAACATAGCATTAGAAGTAACCTCTATGTTAATATTTTTGTTGGCATTTCTTTTTAATTTATTGGTATAGTATAGCTATACATAATGATCACTTTCATCATAGGGAATTTTTGTACCTGTACACGATGTATCTTGATTCCTCTTTTTTTCTCCATTCCCTCCCCTCCCTTCAACTCCTCTTCCCCTCCTTATTTACAAAGCATCTTTTCCATTTTATCCTTTTCTCATTTTTTATTTTCCTTTCTTTGCTTTATTCCCCACCGCAGTTCTCCTTTCCTTTTGAACAATTTCTCCCTCTTTCACAATATCTATTATATATTTGATTCCTAGTTATACTTTTAGTTTCTCACACCAGAGAGACAATGTGATATTTGCATGTATGTCCTTTGAGGGAAAAAGAACACTTTTCCACTGTTGGTGGAAGTGTAGACCGTTAGTAACCGCCATGGAAATCAGTCTGGAGATTCCTCAGAAAGTTAGAAGTAGAGATCCCACTTGACCTATTTCCCTTCTTGATATTTTCTCAAAAGAATTAAAAACATCATATCATGGCAATATATGCACATTCATATTTATAGCATCACAGTTTGTAATAGCTAAACCTTGGAAACAACCCAAGTGCCTGTCAACAGAGGAATGGGTAAGGAAGATACAGGGTTTTTTTTTAATACAATGGAGTACTACTCAGCCATAAAGAAGGATAAACTTGAGATATTTCTAGGTAAATGGATACATCTTGAGACCATACACTTAAGTAAAATATATTGGACACACATTAATATTTTTATAGTTCTAAAAAAACCATTCATTATCTCTGTGTGTGAGAGAGAGAGAGAGAGTGAGAGAGAGACTCGGCAAAGAAGCCTGGACATTTGCACTGAGCTACATCCTCAGCTCCATTTTTTTTTTATTATTGTGAGCCAGGGTCTTGCTGAGTCACTAAGGCACCCTGGCTGCCTTAAACTTACAATCTTTTTGCCTCACCCTCTCAGAGCACTGGGATTACAGACACGACCACCACATCCGTATTGAAAACAATTCTTTCATCTAGGTATTAATTCCTTTCTAAAATATTTATTTGCTTCAGTTGATTTTTAGAAATCAGCTGACTATATTGATTGTCAGAAACCCTGAAAATATTTTTTTCTCCTGTTTTGAAACACTGTAACTGAGTGAGAACAAACCCCATCATAACTCAGAGCTGAATTACAGCCAAATTTAAATTATTCATGCTTTGAGAAGAGAATTGGCAAGGACAAATGGTCCATGGCTGTGTGTTGTAAGATAATTGTAACTATGGTAGTGTTTGTTTTCTAATGTTATGTGTTGCTATTTTTTAGTGATGAGGTTGATCATAGATTAAAAAGCCCATTTGTATGTTTCTAGTTAAATTTAAATCATTCCAACATCATTATTCTAACATTAGTGGTAGTCATTTCCTGTGGAATTACTGGTTTGGTAATTTGCTTTATCTCACGTAGAAGTGGTTTCTTGCCTGGATTAGTTGTGTCTCTAAATACAGTAAGTGTTCAGGAAAATGTATCCTAACAGTGATATCTCTTAAAAATCCAGATAAAGGAATATGAGAAGCTTGATAGTGATAACGATCGCCTGTGTAGAAGTCGGCAGATTTATGACGCCTACATCATGAAGGAGCTTCTTTCTAATTCACACGTAAATATTACTTCTTGTTCGGTTGCTTTTGTATGACAACTCCAAGACTGCTTCAGTAGTTCCAGAATGAAGTAAAACACTAGGGAGATGTTTAAAATTTTTGAATGCATATTCATGGAAGAACCTATTTCTTTTTTGTTTTTTATTCTGTCAGTTGTTTCTTTTGGATACACAGTATCTCTTGCATCACAGTCACTTAGTATATTTTCATACCCTGCTACATTTATTGCAAAAAATTAATGAAATCATTAATTTAGATCCACTGAAGAAAAAAAATCTCAATTCTAGACTTTTGGAAGGAAGTTAAGCTTTATTATTTTCAATCTAGTTATGCTTTAGCAATTAAGTTAATCAAATACTGACAAATACAAATCTTGAATTTTTTTAATTAATAAGAATTATAGTTATTATGTTAATTTTGTTCATCAAGTTAAATAATGGTGTTCCTTGTAAATCTGATAAACAGTCTAATTTGACCATTAGTTAAACTCAGCTCTTAAGAAATTATTTTACTACCAGTAAGTAGAATAATTAGTAATGAACATTTACCATGTAAAAGTCTATAGATTAGTATTGTATTTTCTAGAAATGGACTGACAGTCCTAGCCTACTCTGTCAGATACACTGACCACTAGCAACCAGTGGCTCTCAGACTTTGTTTAAATTAATTAAATCAGATGAAGTTATACTTCCTTGATTCTTCCTGAGCTACATGTAACTCAAGTGCTCCATAACCCCATGTGACCAGTGGCTTCTGTACGGGATAGCACAGGAACACAGCATTTCTGACATGGCAAAAAGGTCACAAAAGTGATGCATGATAGATAGAGCTTCTGCCTGTGATGTGTGATTACAGTGCTTGCTGCTACTTGAGTAACTGTGGCCAAAGATGACACCTCTGGTAGCTCCGTTGTTTCACTGTTCTTTGGACCCATGTTTCTTGCACACAAAGAAATTCTAAGCTGGAGCTAACTGTTGGTCCCAGGGCCTCCCTGCCATGCTGGGAAGGACTGAGCCCTTGGAGAAGGCCAGGTGTTCACAGCAACTAGAGGGGTTTTGGCAGTGTAGTACGGTATTAAAGCTGTTCTTAGCTGGGCAAGGTGGTACACGCCTGTAATCCCAGTACTCAGGAAGTTAAGGCAGGAAGATTGCTGCATGTTTGAGGCCAGCATGGGCTACAACATGAGTTCAAGGCTAACCTGAACTGCTGAGCAAAACCCTGTCTTAAAATAAATAAAATAAAATAAAATAAAATAAAATAATAAAGTAAAAGCTGTTCTTATGGTGCATTGGTAAAGAGGATGCAATTTGAAGTTTTAGAGAGGACAAGTTTATAATTCACATCCCTGGAAGCTTTATCCTGCTTGCTTCAGCTCCACTCTGCCAAAGCTGCAGTGAGATTTTCTTGAACCAGAATTTTTTAGCACTGTAGCTTGGCTCTGTAAACCTGCCATTTAATTCTTAGGCACATGCTCATTCATTCATTTTCTCTGTTATGGGAGACATTTTACGTTTGTAGAACTTTTACCAGCCAATGGAGGAATGTGTGCATTAGGTGGTAGTAGAGTTCTTTAACCTTTATCCCCACAGTAACCTCATGTGGGATTAGATGTGTCAGACAGAACCTGTTATGCTACTGTCACCCTGGGCACATGACTGAGAACTCTGGACATCCAGATGGACAAACACATGTGATTTCCCTACAAACAAACCACAGATCTTAAAGAACACGTGCTAATATAATTATCATATATTACCATTTAGTAATCGTTGTATTAAATTGTCTGGTGTGATATTGTATTATGTACAGAGGTTTCTTACATTTTGCTCTTACTTAAAAAACATGCTTTTGATTTTTGAAAGCCATTCTCAAAGCAAGCTGTAGAACATGTACAAAGTCATCTGTCCAAGAGGCAAGCGACATCAACTCTTTTTCAGGTAAGATAAAATTATCCCAAAATAAACAGATACTTTTCTTACCATTGGGATTTGGTGACATTCTTTCTTTGCATGCAGATATACTAGAAAAATTGCTTTGTCAGACTGTTACGTCACCTAAACTGAAGCTTAGTGTGACTTTCATTGGAATGTGCACCTTTCAGACTCAGGCTTTGCCTGAAAAGAACCGCTGAAGCTTTCTAGTAACAAATGTTATGTGCTAGAAATTAAGATAAGTTATTGAAGAGGAAAGCTTTTCCTTGTTTAACACTTCAATATCTGTGATGTTCAGAGACTTTACAAGATTTATTTTGTAGGGTAATGGTACTTGCAGTGATTTTCCAGCATCAAGAGTGAATGCTCGAATAACCTTGAGTCAGTTGAGGAAGTGTATTTGACCTTGACCATTTATATCTTGAGTATAATACAATTGTACAGATTTAAATAATAAGACTCAGCTAAATGTACAACTAATAAGCCTACACATTTGCTATTGTTTAGGTCAACAGAGGTTCTTCTCTTCATCAAAGCCTTTTGCATCCTATGTTTTCTGTAGAGGAGCAATGGTGTTTACAAGGACATATTCTCCAATAAATAATGTACTTTTTATATTTCTTAGACGTGAAGGAATGCCATTGAGTAATGTAATGATTTTCATAAATGAAAACGATCAATTTGTTCTTTTTTGAATCATTCATTTGCAGTCAGATGATTTTTGACTTGATATCATACGATAGTATTTGTGCAAAATGAAGTTGATCATTCTATAGAGAAAACACCATTTTACCTATTAGAACATTTGGACAGTAATAAGTTGTGTGTTACCCTTGTCAAAATAACTAGATAGACTTTTCATAAAATGTAGAACCTGTCTGTAGAGGCCAGTGGGTTCTAAGCTTGATCTCTGAAGTGAGCTGGCCCCAATTATGTTTCTGCTGCAGTTTCCTGACTCCCGTGTTCTCACCTGCGAAGGGGAGGTGCCAGGGCCTCACCCTCAGGGTTCTGAGATCTGGTGAGGAAAGGTGCACATGGGCTGCTTTGCCCTGGGCCTACCTACCCAAATGTTCCCCTCTGTTAGCTGTTTGTGGTATCTTTCAGTCAAAAGTACAATGTGAATATTTGCTTTATTGTCTCCATATTTCTACATCAGAATTTCATTTTTCAGTTGACTTTGCTATGACATGCTGATAGCCCTATAGTCAATGATATCTAATATTGCTAAATTGTACATTATAGTTTATGCTGTATCCTTTGTAAATAAAAATGGGTTTATTCAGCCAGTTTGGAGGCAGAGTTTAAGATCAAATGGCCTGGTGAAGTCAGCCTCTGAAGAGGGTTCCCTTGAGCTTGTCAGTGGGGGTGTGGCGTCACGACAGGAGCATGTGCTGGAAGGAGAGATCACCTGGAGAGACAGGAAGCCACAGAGATAAGGGAAGGACCAGGCTTATTCTTTCTATAACAAACCCCCCCCCCAATGCTGAGAATTAACCACAGTCCTAGAAGAACTCCATCCATCCTTCTGGGGGCAGCACTGTGGTGACCCAAGCATCTCCACTAGACTCTACCTCTTAGAGGACCCCCCAACATGTCCACATGGTCATCCGAGTGCCCAACACGTGAATCCTTGGGGGACACATTCAACCCATATCTAAGCACATGGGGTTTTATTCAGATTTTCACTTTTCCTATACCATAAATAACATTTAAACAAGATTTTTCCAGGTGAGGTACAAATGGCACTAAAACTCTTCTTATACCTTCACAAGGAGCATTCATTTAGAAACTATTTATTTAGATGTTTTTAAAAACTTTTTACCAATTTGTTTTGTTCCTTAAAAAATGGGTGGAAATAGTAGTCTGTTGAAATTGATATAGAATGAGGAGTATTCTGTTTCAAAGGAGAAGATAGTAAGTTCATTAAAATGAGTACATTAGTGCAATTGCACGTGCAACATCAAAACATAATGATTAACATACAAATATTTTGTGTTTGATTATCCTGTTTCTAGAGATACATTAATCTATGAAGTAGGTTGAAGCTTATAGTAATAAAAATGCTCCCCAAGCAAATAAGAAAATATTTTTTATTAAATTCATTTTGTGTTCAAGCTCAACTTTAGAGTTAAGTGTTTGCATAGGTACACTTGGCAGTAGAGGCCAAAAAGGTCCTGGCTCTTGTTTGGATGCCTAAAAATTCTTAAGATACCCTTAAGTGAGATCTAGCTTATCTACCTCCACCACTCCTTTTTGCAGTCAGGGCATTAAACCCAGGACCTTTTCACTGAGCTATGTCCCCAGCCCTTTATTAAAAAACTTTTTAAGATAGGGCCTCACTAAGTTGCCAGGTTGCCCAGGCTGAGCTTGACTTTGTGGTCCTCCTTCCTCAGCCTCCCAGAGTGCTTGGATTTACAGGCATGTACCGCCATTCTTGGCTTCTCCCTTTACAGATTAAGAGGACAAAGGACCTGAGAGGAGCAGGTGCTCATAATCCTACTGCCACCTCTGGTTCTCACACCACTCCCTGGGTATGTTGGTGGCTCCTTCTGCTGAAGCAATGCAGTGAGCTGGTTAGGAATTCCCAGAGACTGTTATGTGTTTACTCTTTGGCAGACAGTATGGGATATTTGACCAAATACAAAAGAAAAATACTAATTGATATAATTGTTTTTATAAATTAATCTATCATATATAAATTTAACATTTTTATAGATCTTTAAACAATTGATCTGCTTAGTATCTTCAAGTCTACAGAACCTTTTGAGACTTGCAGAGGACTTGGCTAGGATGGAAGTGGCGTGTTGCCATGGAATCCTAGTGACTCAGAGCTGGAGAGAACTTCAGAAAGTTCAGTTTCCCTTTTTACCAAGGAGGGAGCCAATTCCATGTGGCTTCAGGGACCAGTCTCAGAGCCTTCTTCACACAGCAGTAGCCCTGTGAAGGGAGGAGCAGAGGTTGGTATGTTCCCAGGGAGTCTCCTTTGCCAGTGTAGTCTCCTCTCTGCATCAGGAAATGAAATTCCCAGAGGTCTGGTCTTGTTGGTTTCTGAAGACTTCTCTTACCACTCTGGTCCATGCCATGATTTGTTGTTCTTTTTGTAAACATTCAGGATGATCCTTAAAATCACCAAAAAATTTTACGTTTTGCATTGTTCAACAAACTTAGGTTGTTAAGATGTTTTCCAAAGAAGATCTCACTGACTCTCGATTGAACTGTAAAATAGTGCCCTTCTTGATAATTTCATTGTTCCTGATTGAAAGCTGCTCCCCTGAAACAGTTGTTGCAGCTTATTTGGTAACGGGTAAAATGGCACACAACTGCAGTAGATTGCAGTTGCTCTGAGGGTGAAAGCACTGTACACGTGAAACAGGAGCCTCTGGCTTCATCTCCATTAGCCATGAATTTGCTCAGAGATCTCAAGGATGCTCCTGCCTACAGTCCCAGAGCCTCCTCTGCAAGAGGCAGAGTGAGATTAACTCTCCTTCCTGGTTACTTTTAGCTCTATGATTGTAGGAGGTAGAAAGTCAGTGAGTAAGACAGCCAGTTAAAATAACTACAGATTTATTTGCTTTGAGTTTTTAAAACTCAGTATGAATATAGATTACAAATGCTTTTAGTAGTTTATAACTCAGAGGGCCCAGTGTAAAATGAAAATACGGGGCACCCCTTTTCAAAAATTATTAAGAATTTTGAAATAGTGATAGAAGAGCATTAAACACAATGCCAGGATCTTCAGAATTACACACCCATGAAGCTGGCCCTGGTCATTTAGCAAATATCTGTGACTTGCCAGGAGCCACACTGGGCAACAGGGCTACAGTGATCTATGGTACAGAACATGCCCCTGTCTTCATGGGACCTAGTAGTGGAGATAGCTATGAAATAAGTATTTCCTGATGATGATTCTCCTAGTGAGAACTGGATAGGCAGTGACCAGGACAAAGACATGATGCCCTGGGGGTGCATCTCTGTGAACCTCACCTGGGCTGAGTCACATAGATTTGTATATTTCACTTTAATATAGTTATGTTTATACAGTGTGGGATTTCTTTTCCATCCTTTCCAGCCATACATAGAAGAAATTTGTGAAAGTCTTCGAGGCAACGTTTTCCAAAAGTTTATGGAAAGGTATGCAATTTTGTGCACATATATATGTGTATATATACATATTGGCCGTGACCTGTGTGTCAGCCTTTGTGTTAGACTATTTCCTCTATGCTTTATAACTTGGGGTTTTATAGCTTTGCATCCCTTTGGTCTTCAGTTCTTTAGCTCTCCAGTTGACCTAAAATTTAAATAGACAAGGGAACCTATGTTTTAAAAGTATCTTACCGGGAAGCCTATGCTAATGCATGGGTGTAATTTATCAGATTCATTTCTTTGGATTAGGGAGGTATATCTTCCAAAGGTAGACAAGCCTGAGCTCCTTCCTTCATGTGCTGATGTAATTTAAGGGCATAAAAGTGTGTTAATGATTGTATGCCCCATTAAAATACATAAGAACTCTGTCCCCATGGGTTACTCAATGCACAGAAGTGTTTGTCATATAACATTCTGTGATTTGCCGGTGGTATCTGAGGAAATGTTTGTCTCATGTACTGTTTGGGGACCCACCCATCAGTTCTTGTGTGGGGCATCCCTCTGACAGTGCGCTGTTGGAATTAGACTCCCTACAGATAGTCTTCCTTCGCTCTGACTGTCCATCTCCCTAAATGGGTCCATTTCTAAACAGATGACACAATGATTGTGTCTCACTGCCAGTGATGCATGCAGCTGCTCAGTAATTATACTTAAAGAACAGACACTGCTTTTCTGTAGTTTTTATCTCCATGTACTCAACAGGGCTAAAACAATTAAAAACTGTGTTGTGATTCTACTAGAGTTCAAGAGATAATTTTATCTTGGAGTGGAGTCAATACTTTGGAAAAGGAATATGCATGCAAGTGATTATATTCTTCTGAGTCACAATAGAAATGGCCAGAAGGCAGCACAGCGAGGCCGAGGAAAGGGCTGCTGGGTCTGGACTAGCTTCCATCTCTGTTAACAGTGCTCTCAGGTCTGCGATTGCCCACTTCTTGAGTCACCCTTGTGTTCATGTAATCCTTGGGAGATGGGAAAGATGGACTAGTAATCCAAAGCGAGGAGGCAGGTCTTCTCTGGATGGGTCGTAACTCCAAAGTACATCCTTCTGCCAACCCCAGGCTGGCTGATGCATTGCCTTTTCCCTTCCCAAGTTAGCCATCCCCTGTTCCAGAGTATGCAAGGGAATCTGCTTGCATTTCAGGAAGCATGCAGTACCCTCCAAGGGTACTGAGAAAAGTGCCAAGTCACCCACCATTCCTTACCACAGCTCTGAGCACCAGGGTCTGTGAAAAGAGTATACGTGAGCTCATGAGTCCCAGGGAAGTTCAGGGACAGGCTATAGATTTATATCAAATGGCTGCTCCTGCAAGTACATGCCAGAAGAACTTGGAATTTCTCAGAAGATAACGTTAATTCACCAACCTCATGGAGATGTTAGGAGACTCAATGAAATGCTCTATAAAATCACAAAGAATTCTTCTTGTTTTGCGTTTTAATCTTCCTACTAGCATTAGAAGTATTTGTAAAGAATCCATATTTTTTAAAGTCCTATTATTGAAACTCATAGGGAATTTTGGTAGTTGGGTGTTCTAAGGCGTTCTCTAATACCTGTCCCATCCACTTTGTAGATACTCCTTCTGCCCTTTCTCACTTTATTTTCCCCTTTTTTTCCTTTTTCACTCTAAGTACTATCAATCCTGTGTCTTTGTAAGAAGTCGTGCAAGAGGCTACATGAGACCCAGTTTTCACAAAGAAGTCTCTGCTCTTAAGGAGAATTCACTTAGGACTCATTTTTTTTTCCTTTCATCTTTTCTTTTCTTTCTGTCTTGTACCTTTCCCTATCTTTCTTCCTTGCTATCTCTCTCTTTTTTTATATATGATGCTGAGGATCAGATTTGGGCCCTTGCACATCTAGGCAAGTGCCTTAGCACTGAATTACACCCTCAGCCCCATAGTATGCATTTATTTTGAACATTTATTTAATAATTAACTTACAGATATATTGCTCATTAATTAAAAAGCAATCAAAACAATGTATTCATTAAGTAGATACTGACAGTTATTTCTGTCAATCCATGGTTGAAGAAAATACTTGCTGAGCAGTTTAGAAGACTGTAGAAGCATGTCAGGGTGACATTGAATCTTGGGGTACTAATCTGAGGGGTTCCATTCCACATTGTATCTGTGAGAAACAATGCTAATTTTGATTAAGGAGCCTAGGGGAAAAGAAGAAAAGAAGCCTGGAGCCTGTTCATCTGGGCCCACATGGGCTCCACTCTCTCTTACCGCGTGACCTTGGCCAGCCACTTGGTATTTGGCTGCCTGAATCTTCTGTGCTGTACGACGGGATCCCAGTAGTACCTGTCCTTAGAACTGCACAAAGGAGCAGATGTGCAGGATCTGGCCCGTGGTGAGCACAGTATTTTAGTGCTTGCTACTCTTAAAATTATTCATAAATGTTAATTTTTTCATTATTTAGATCTGCACTGTCCAGTATAACAGCCACTAGCCACATAAAATACTGAGTACTTGCTGGGCATGGTGGCACATGCCTGTAATCCTAGCACTCGGGAGGCTGAGGCAGGAGGATAGCTGCAAGTTCAAGGCCAGCCTGGGCTACATAATGAGTTCAAGGCCAGCCTGAACTACATAGCAAGACCCTGACTCAAAAACAAACAAACAAAACACTGAGCAAGTAAAAGGAAACTAGTCAAAATTCAAATGTACTATAAATGCAAAAGATACACTAGATTTCGAAAATCTATGTATAAAAAAGAATGTAGAGTATCCTGTTGCTATGTTCATATTGATTATGTGTTTAAATGATCATTTTTTCATCCATTGGGTCAGTGAAGTACAGTATGCTATTATGTTAGATATGTGACTTGTGTTACCTCCCTGTTGCACAGTACTGTCAGATAGAAATGTCAGCATAATTTATGACAGTTAAGGGACAGACATGAATCTTTCATTTGATTTGTAAAGTAAAGCAGTGATGAATACTTTATGAAAAAAAATGCTTGAGATAACTTGCCCTATTTGAGAACCAATACAAGTAATGAAATTCTAGTTTATTGTTCTACATATACATTTAATTTGATATTTCACTTCTCAGTAATTATTTGTGTTCTCTTTTAGTGACAAGTTCACTAGATTTTGTCAGTGGAAAAATGTAGAATTAAATATTCATGTGAGTATCATTTTATTTTTATTTCCTTAAATTAAAAATTCTTTGGCTTGACCTCATGAGAAATACGCTGGAGCGTACTCCCCAAGGGTACACTGCCTAAGCAGATGTCCTCCGTATAGTTCTGTGGATTCAAAACCCCTCCTCCCTTCCGTTATTGGAGTTTTAACTGTTTTCACACTGATAGATGAAAGTGTGTATTTATGTGCGAAAGGCTATTTTGAGCAGTAATTGATTGACTCTTTAACAAAAATAGTAGTCAAAATACAAATCTTAATACAACTTTCTTGTCCTTGTCTTTTTCCATTCATAACAAGTCCCTTTTCTTTTTCACATTATCAAGTGTGATAACAAAAAGTGAAGGTAATAAAATAATAGTGTCTTTTAGTAGAAGAAGGTTTTTTAAATTATTATTTTAAGAATGACAAAAAGCAGTCTTCAAATGCAGGCAGCTTCCTAGCATGTTTCCTCGGTTTCCTCAGCATCAGTACCTCTGGGCTGTCATCTCTCCTTCTCTGTAGACTGCACATTTCCTCATGCAGCCCTCCTGAGCCCTTCACCATCTCCCTCTCCTAGGCTTGCAACTGGACCAAAAAATCAACTGGATCCATTGAATTTCCTGCCTCTCTCCTTCCTTCTCTTCCTCCTTTTCCATCATATTTCCTGGCAAGGCTTAGAAGAGGCTATGACACATTTTAAAAATCGCTGACATCTCCCGTGGATCTTCCTTTGTATCTGCTCTGTGGGCAGACCTCAAGTGCTTGCAAACTGAACATGTAGAGTCTGGGGACCAAAGCTGGCTGATGTTGTGGTAGGATAGAAAAATAAGATAGGTGAAAAGGAGACAAGGAAATCGTAGCTTTAAAAATTGTACTTATAAGAAGACTGCAGCTTTCAGGAGTCAGCCATGGCTATCCCATATCAGCATTCCTTTGGTTAAGTTTAGACTTTTTTCCTACCCATTACACCTCAAGAATACCAAAAGTCTATAGATTGACAATTAAAAAATAAGGAGCAGGAGCTTGATCCAAGATAAAGGAGCAGGTTGAGCAAACCCAGAAAAGTGTTTAAATTAACTATTTTTAAAAATTCACCCATATCTGTAAAATGGGCTAATGTCCCTTTGAGGACTGAGCCACTTTTTCCCAGGCTTTTCTACTATATATGTGTCCCAAACTGAAATGTATATCATTTCTCTGAGCCCTGATACTGTACTCTTGAGTGCATCCTAAAATCTTTGCTAATAAATCCTTCTCATGACTCTTACTGCCATGTCCTAAAAATTTTTTCCACAATGAGAGTCACCAAACCTGCTACGGAAGAGTGGGTTAAGTTCCTTATTTTAGCATCAAAAATCTCTCAGATCCAGTGACAAGGTGATGCCAGCCCTGAATCTTCACCCTGCATTTGCCAAGATACATTAGCAGTAGACATTTGCGATTGTCTGATGGCCCCTTGCCATGAATGTAAGATCCGCAATTTGCCTTTGTACCTTCTAATGCTATTAAAACTACTTACACACTGGAGCATTATTGAATAAGCAATTGCTGAAAAAATGAAAGTTCCAATGAATAAAACCTCTATGTTCCATGCTCACATTTGGTCTTGTTTCATGCTCACATGTCCAGCACGAGTCCTCTCTCTTTGCTGATATTATCAGTAAGAAATTCACATGGCTGGCATCTGTTGGGTTTTCTAATCAGCTGGTCACTGTCCTGAAGATAAAAATACCCTTGACTTAGACTTTCATCTTTCTATACTGAGAGTTCCTGGAATTGCTGAATTGTTCCCAAACTTTAGGGTTCAGGATGGCTGAAGTTACTTCACATTTTGACTAGAAATTCCACATATGCTAATCCTCAGGGTATCGCAATCTAAAATTTATAAGAGTAGAAAAGCCAACTAGCTGACTTGGTTCCACTTTGTCCTCATCCCATTTGCCTCCACTTTGTGCCTCATGTCTTTGTACTACGCAGAGGAGGTTACAGACAGTCTTACCACCCTGTGCATTGCATCATGCAGGTTAAGGAGTTAGCTGTGGAAGAGGTCAATGCCCATATTCAAATTGCTCATGTATTTTGCCTGAAAACAAATCTTTGTACTGATACGATTTTTTGTAACTTCATGTTGTCATTTTGCACTTTGATTTTGCAGTTAACCATGAATGATTTCAGTGTACACAGGATTATTGGACGAGGAGGATTTGGTGAAGTATATGGTTGCAGGAAAGCAGACACTGGAAAAATGTAAGCCTTCCATCTTTATACATTTTGCCAGAACTGTTAACATGATTTTATGTTTGCACCCATAGAAAATCCCTATACAGAAAAATGGAAGTCCATGATCTTTCTCTGGAAAGAATTTGTCACAGAAAGAAATAGTCTATGCTATTGAGCACAGCAAATGAGAACAGTAAGCCTGAACCTCGTGTCAGGGCTCTTGGGAGTTACCAGTGACTATGTATGGAGGGCCCACTTTTCCTGGGCTGTGATCAGAAAGCAGGGTCCCAGAGATGAACAAGGACCAGTTTCTAACAGCTGAGAGCCTGTGTGATGTTTGAGTTCCAGTCAGATCACACTGAAGAATTCTTTGCTTTGCACAAGAGACATTCTTTTCTGAACAAAGACCAACCTCTGTGCTTAAATGTAGGCATTTGGGATTATCTGCATTTCAGATGGCAATGCCGTTAATTAGTAGTTTGGGTGCTGGAGGTGAGGGCCCCATGTCTGACAATGGCAGTGATCATAGGGCTACATCCCTCTCAAAGCCATTACCTGCATGAGATGAAGGTGAGGGCATTGAGTGCATGCATACTTTGAGGGCATTAACTGCCATACGGTCTTCTGGGCAGGATTCCTAAGCATGGGGAAAATTGTTCTTTTTTAATTAGAAGTGAACATATTCCTGAAGGCTAAAGAGAATGGAAACGTGATGTGATAGACCCAGAACTACAACTGCGTTTAAGTGACAGGCATTTTGGAACAATGGGCAAGGTGGAGTGGTAATTGAAGCATGGTTTATAAGATGACTGAATCATGAAGGATGCCGTGGTGTCCCCTCACTCAGGATCTGCCTTACGCTGGTCCATTCCCAATACAGCCTGACGGTCTTCCCCCAGCTCTGTTCGGCATGCCTGTCCTCTGTTTTCAGGCAAGTTCTGTAGCATTATTATTATCAGACTCCATTATTTTGGAGTCTGAAATTGTCCTTTTCTAATTCGTGTCACTGTTTTGGAGCTCTTTGCAAGGTGAGCAGAGGCCTGGCAGTTTGTGACCTGTGTTTCCATGTCTTGGTCTATAAGGAAGCAAATCAGAGTACTTTGTTGTAAGCATTAAGTGAGATGACCAAACTTGGGAGCATTCCTCTCTCATAGTAAATGCTAGAGCACAAGACAGGTTTAGATACAGGGTCTTCTTCAACCCTGCCCTCTACCTTAGAAGTTTTTCCCCATTCTGTCCTGGTTCAGTAGACTTTTGATCCTAATTACTACAGTTTCTTATTACTTGCTATATCTTCATTAAGGTTTTAGCTTTGCTTCATCATTGCAGCTAGGAAGTGCTTAAAATATCTAATTTGGAAAAAAACAGATCTAGTCTGTCATATGATATCGTCAAAGTAAATACCAGTCGATCTGTTTGTATGAAATTATTTTACCCCACCCTCAAAACTACCAGTATGTGGTCCATATTCTCTCTCTTGACCAGGCATGATAGTACATGCCTTCTACTGAGGAAGCTAAAGTAGGAGAATTTGAAGCAGAGGTTTGAGACCAGTCTGGGCAACACAGCAAGATCCTGTCTAACCAGCAACAGTATAAATTCTCTCTGTTGTCTAGATGAGGTGTAAAGGGTTATCAAGAGTCACACATTGGAAGTGGTCAGGCGCTATGTACTGCTCAATTTTACCATCACTGGGCCAGACTTATCTGACACCCACTATTTAAGGAGGAGGATATAATCTGGCTCATGGCTTCAGAGGTTTCAGTTCATAATCTCTGGCTGCAAGGCAGAAATATTGTGGAAGTAGAGCAAAGTGACTTAAACACCAGTGTCTGGGAAGCAGAGCACAGAGGGAAGAGCACCAGCAAGAAATATACCCTTACAAGGGCCCGGTGACCACCTCCTTCAACTGGACCCCACTTTCTGCAGCACATTCAACTATGAACATCAATGCATTAAATATAGTACCCCATGATTCAGTCACCTCTCTAGGAATCGCTTAATCCAGTCAGGATATTAAGTTTAACTGGCATACCTTCACTCCTAGAATTCCTTATTTCATTTTTTAAACTTTCTTTATTGATACATATTTGTCATACATGTTGATCACATTCATCATAGGGAAGTTATTGTTGTGACAGGCTCTCACTGTGTAGTTGAGGCTGGCCTCAAACTAGCGGCAGTCCTCCTGCTTTAGATCCCAAGTGCTGGATTACAGGATTACACACATACACTGCCACACCCAGTGCAAATCTGTACCTTAGAAATATATCTTAATTCTTCTTTTCTTCCCCTCCTTCTCCTTCCCTCCCTTTAACCCTTCTTCCTCTCCCATTTACCAAACTTTTTCCTTCAATTCCACATTTTTTCCTTCAATTCTCTTTTTTTCCCCTTTTTTTCCAGACCATAATCTTAAATCAGACTCCCAAGTTTAAATGTCGCATTGTTTCTTTTGTGTGAGGAACCCAGAGGGTAAATAAAGAGCATAATGGAGGATAGATATTAGAAAATTAGAAGAACATGTTCAAATGGAAAAGAGAAAGAGAGGGGAGGGAGGAGGAAGGAGAAAAGGAGGAAAAAAGCTCCCAGGAATCCTACTCCATTCTTGCAGGCTGCAGGCCACCAGGTAGCCCTTGCATGCACTGGCTCCACACCCACACCCCCGACCCAGGGAGCCACCACAGAGCTATGCAGTGGCTCTCAAAGGCTTCTTGGAGTAGACTTGCTCAGCCAGCGGCTCAGCTCAAGGCCTGTGTGTCCTGTCTTCTGTGGTATGAAAACCATCCTGGTAAAAGGTGGTACTAGAAGTAGAGTGAAACCTTTTAAAAATTTCTCATCATAAAAATGAAGTATTTAAAGAACACCTCACTTCATATATTCTCAGTATTTTATCTCATAATTAAGAATATGAATGTCTTGCCAATTGATTCATTTAAGAACTCCTAGAAAAATGGATAAAATTACCAAATTTGAACATTTGTTTCTGTTTCTATGTAACATGGTAGGTTTTGATTAATAAAAAGTAAGTGGGTTTTCTGTATTCCACCCCACTAAGATTCCTTCGGCCACATTCTCCCAAAATTACTATTCAGATTCAATGCCATCCCAATCAAAATATCACTAACATACCTCATAGATCTAGAGAAATCACTCCTATAATTCATCTGGAACCAGAAGAGACCTAGAATAGCAAAGGCAATTCTAAGCAACAAAGGCAAGGCAGGAGGCATCACAATCCCCGACTTAAAATTATACTACAAAGCTACAGTGATAAAGTCAGTATGGTACTGGAATAGAAACAGACCCAAGGATCAGTGGAATAGATTGGAAGATACAACCACAACTGCAAACTCACT
>PVJX010026923.1:0-25358 GCA_004027295.1 Dolichotis patagonum
CAAGAAGTCCCAGTCACCCACCTAGATGACTGATATCTACATAGACTTTATTGGGCCAGGTAACATTGATTATAGTATATTGTTTATTCATCAGGCAAGTATGTAGGTCTAGTCATTCTGTCTTTATCTTGAGGCTTTACCTTCAACAAATGTACCTCCAGTCACAGTTATAAAGTGTTCTTAACTTCTTCACTGATTCTTTCTAGGGTTTAGCCCTGTCTGATTGCCTATGGTACTTCTACCTAACTTAGCTGTCTATAATAAAAATAAACAATAAAATTTTTAAAAATAGGTAAAGAATATGAACCAACAATACATACACAAACAAAAATGATTACTAATAAAAAAATGTTCAACCTCAGTTGTACTGAAATAAATAAACATTTTTTTAAAAGATAATGTTTTCCTCTTAGCAAAATGGCAAATACAGTAACACCTTGGTTCATGAACCCTTCCATTCACAGACTCTTTCAGCAAAATGTTGCTTCCATTCTCAAACTCTCCACTGGGTGAGGAACATAACTGTAGCCATGTTCCCCACATGAGCATGAACTTGGCCATCTTCCCCAGGATCATGGGAAGAATTGTGAACCAGCATACTACTGTATATCAAAATGTACAGTAACTGGTTTTGATAACTGATGATAAGAGGAAACATCATTTTCATAGACTATTGGTATGAAGATCAAATCTGTGCCAACTTTTTGATACTTAGGCAATACCTGATTCAGAAATTTCATTTGTCATCATTTTTCCTCAGATTTATGTTAAAGGATGTATCTTTGTCACTTTCCACATCACTGGGACATGTCCTACACTTACAGCTTAAAGGATGGTTCAAGGTTTCAGTCCATGGTTGACTGGCTCCAATGCAGAAAATGCGTAATAGAAGGGCATGACAGAGGAAAAGGTGATCAATTCATGGAATCTAGAAGGCAGAGAGAGAGAAAGGAGAAGCCAGGTATAAAAACACACCCCGATAGGTCATGTTCCCAGTGACCAACCTCCAAACAGGCCCCACATCCTAAACTCATCAGTAATCCAATGACCGTCCACAAATGTAAGAGTTTGGGGGACATTGTAGGTCTATATCAGAACCTTCTTTCCCTGGCCCCCAAAATGCTCTTCTCACTATCATTATGCAAACTGTAACTAGTCCATCTCTAAGAGTCACCAAAGTTTTAAAAGTTCCAATATTGCTTAAAAGTCCAAGTCCAAAGTCTCTTTTGAGATTTCAAGCAAACTCTTAGCTGTGAGCCCCTGTAAAAATCAAAAAGAAAGTTACATATTTTAACATTCAGTGGCATGGAGTGAACATTCCCATTCCAGAAGGGAGATGACGAGGCATACAAAACTTTGGTAAACTAAACTTTAAAACCAAAATGGCTGGGTTCCACAAAACAACTATCTAATCAAGTCTCATTCTGCGCCCAGCCCAGCCCCCTATATAAAGAAACACCAAAAGATGCTCAGGGCTCAGACTTTGGAATGTCTAGCTCCTCTAATTCTGCTGGTCTAATAAACTGGTTGCCTCCACCTCTCTGAACACCTTTTTGTTCTTCAGTGGTGTTAGCTTCAACACAACAGAGGGAGATAGGAAGGAATGAGACCAAAGCAAGATCAAAACCTTGCAAGACAAATATTCAATCCTGTATTTCTGTGCACAGCACCCATGGCAATTTGCAGCAAGAAGTGAACTCTAAAAGAATTGGGCAGCCCTGCCTTTCCAATTGCAACCCATGTGGGTTTTCTAGTGCAGTGGTTCCTCTCACCACTGGAGGCTTTCCTCAACAGAAAACCCACATTACCAGCAACTCCAACTTCCTTGAGTCTCCACTGCACTTTTGGCTTTTTTCTCACAGATTCATACAGTCCTCTTAGGAACACATTTCCTGGCCTCAGAGGCCTTCTTCTGAAATCTGGGTGGAAGCTTCCCTGACCAAACAACTCTTGAATTCTGCATGCCAATAAAACCAGCACCACATGGATAATGCCAAAGTCTGCTGCTACCTTGAGTGGTAGCCTGACCCCTTTGATAATGGCTGACACAACTTCTGAGTGCTTGGATGGCTGAGCATTTTGAAATGAATTGCAAGGGGAAAAAATCTAGGGCTGGTCTTCAGCCAGGAACCTGGGGGCTCTCTTCTCAAATGAAAGCTTTACAGTTTGCACCCTTGAACTTGCAAAAAGTACAGCCTTAATGATTCCTGAGATGCATTCAAACTATCTTTCCCATTGTCCTGATGCAAAGTACTTAGCTTCCCTTTAATGCAAATCTTTTTAGCAACCATGCTGTCCATAGTCTCATTTGCAACCACTTTCTTTGTGATAAAACTGCAAACTTTTAAATCATTTAATGCTGCCATTTGCTCCTGATTCTCACTGTAGATCTCACCAAAAGTAGCAAGCAGGAATCATGCTATATCCTGAATACTGGACTACTTTGAAATTTCTTCCACCAGATTACTTAGTCTATTGCCCTTAATTTTAGTTTTACAAAAGCCTCAGGACATGGGCTAAAAGTAGACCATAATACATATGGCCTCTAGTGCAACTACCAATGGAGTCCTTGTTCCTGCTTGAAACCTCTAAAGCCTGACCTTTGCCATATGCACTTCTTTCAGCATTCTCATCTACTGAACTCTGACCAGACTCTCCCATCAAGCTCAGATTATAGTGTTCTAGGGCTTTTCTTGTTGGCATCTCCAAACCTTTCCAAATTCCTCCTAAGAACCAATTCCTAAGGGTTCTAAAACAGATGGTTAAGTACAGTCACAGAATTATTCCATTCCAAGTACCAAAATCTGTCTTAGTCACTTTCCTCATTACTGGGATACCATACCCAACACCTACAATTTAAAAGAAGATATATTTATTT
This sequence comes from Dolichotis patagonum, assembly GCA_004027295.1. Taxonomy (NCBI): domain Eukaryota; kingdom Metazoa; phylum Chordata; class Mammalia; order Rodentia; family Caviidae; genus Dolichotis; species Dolichotis patagonum. Next base: position 2,879 of record PVJX010026923.1, read on the forward strand.
TACCTCATGGTTTGGTCCAGAGCTGGTTTGGATTCAAATCAGAAATGGCATGGTGGATAAGTTGGCAGGGGAAAAGGTGCTTATCCCAAGGCAACCAAGAGGCAGAAAAAGAAGGGAGGAACCAGACAGAAGAATGTGCTCTTTCCACTCCTGCACCCAGTGACCACTTCCAACCAGCCCCCACTTCATAACAGCACATTCAACTATGAATTCATCAGTGGATTAATCCATCAATGAATTCAATCACTGATGAGTGTAGCATCCCCATTATCCAATCATCTTTCACAAACATGAGTATTATGGGGGACATTTTGGATCAAAATCAGGATTTATCTTTTGCAGCATTATCACTGCAACAGAACTATAACATTATAAATGATCATATTAGGAATGGCTGTATAAATCAGAGTACATTCTTATAAAATACTATGCAAAATATGTGCAACCATATTAAAGAATGAGTTGGTTACTTTTAATGTTATATCGTAGATATATTTTTAAGTAGAGAAAACAACAATCCTATTTGTATGTAGAAAAGATGTACACATGTCACTTCTGATTTTCAGCCCAAAAAACTGAAACACATTTAGAAAAGGGTGAATTTATTTCTGTAAAACTAGATATTGTGTCCATACTGAATTCCTGTTTGACCAAATGAGAAAAAGAAATTGATGTTCTACTTTTCCCAGGGTTATTTTTAAGATTCATGGGGGCTTGGAAAAATTGGACAAGCATTCAAGAGACAAATACATCTATTCCCTGGAATAGTTATCTCTCAACTCTGGCATCCATGAGTCATCTTTTTCTTCCATCTGGTCTTCCTGATCATTTCATTGAGGACTGATATTTAACTGGCACCCAGAAATATAATGTTCTACCAATTGTTAAAATTGTGAAAATAGGGCCAGGGATTTAGCTCAGTGGCATGAGTTTGACCCCCAGTACCAAAAAATTTAAAAAAATAAAAATGTGAAACTATTCTAAACAAGTCAGTGAACAGACCCCACTGCAGCACTCTACTCCACCCACCAAACCTGGCTACCCCAACTCTCCTCCACCGTGGAGAGCCTCTCATACTTGCTCTGGTATGCGATTATTGCTAGGCATAGCAGCTCTCCTTGATTTCAGTTTTCTAACAATATCTTATTCTAAGAGGAAACAGATGGACAAAAATGGACTCTGTGTAGGTTACTAAGAATTATCTTGAAGGTAAGAACCAATTAATGAAAATAACAAGGACCTATTTTCAAAGTAGTGGCCAATAGATTTTTGTTCACAAATCCAATATATTATAAAGGACTTTGATGGCCAAAATATCCTCTAAGGCATTATTGAATAGAGTTCTGATATTTTGGCACCATGAATTAAGAATGATGCAGCCTCAGACAATGAATTTTGTAAGTAACATGAGCAAACAAGACACAATCTCTGTTGTAAGATCTGTAAAAGTGAGACAGCTTTCAAAAATATGCCAATCTGGCTGGGGATACAGCTCAGTGGAAGAGCATTTACCTAGCATGTATGAGGCCCTGGGTTCCATCAGCAGTCACACACACACACACACACACACACACACGTACTGACAGAGTACACCATCTGCTCCTTGATTCTTTGCAAGCTCTATTTCTGTGAAAGTTCAATTACAAAGCTAATTTCCGTGAGAAATCCCCAAGTATTGTTTGGGTAGAGACAAAATTCTCTTCTTCTAAATAAGTCATAACAGAGGGTTTCAGCTTTATGGCTGTGTGTCCCATGGTTGCGCTTGTCATCTAAAATGCCACCTACCAGTTGAATCTCTTTATAGAGAAAATCCAAGTGATTCATTACAAGAAACTCATATACATGCAAGACAGGTACTTCCCAAGGGAAAATGTGTGTAGACAACAGTCAATCTGCTGAATGCATCAGTCTGTTCACAAGTAAATTTTAGCCAAATATTGGATTAAGCATGACAAAGCAAAATTGAGAATAAAGGCCTTATAGAAGTCATAGGTACAGGCAGCCTTACAAGAGCAAAAGAAGAAGTAAGATAGCTAGAAAAATAATGAACTGAAATTAAAGCATGATAATATGTGGTCGTATCCTACAGATATCATGTGGTCATTTGCTTGATTTGGAAGTCTAGAGTAAAGGTTACCTCCTTCTAAAGACCATCTGCATGTGGAGAGTTCCTAAGAATTCTCAGTTTGAGGTCTCCTGCCATAGCTATATTTTAATAATTCAAGGATGGTTTATGCTTCTTGAGAGATGTGAATGTAAGAAACAACTCTTTTGCGCATCACCATATTAACATGTAGTGTCTAATAGAGTATTTTCCTTTCAGGTTCAAGGGATGCCTTTAATTTGTGTTTATTCCAAAGGACCAAGTCTCCAGGTTTTAAGTCAAATGAGAGATATTAAATGCTTAGGAAAGGCTAAGTCATGGGTGATAAAACAGTATACATATGAAGCCCCTGCAATATTTGGTCTCGACTACTTGCGATAGGATGAACTGCAGCATTGGAAGCGATATTACCAGATGCTCACCTTGCAGATTTATAACTCTCCCCTATGAGGGATGAGTTAATGAAATCCAGAAAAAACTGAGTGTCTTTTTCAAGAGTCTCTAAGAACTTTGTTAATTTGTGTTTCAGAAACTCCACTTGTACTTTGTCATTCCTGAAGTTTTTGTGTAGTATAGACAGTGGAGTCTCTGTTTAAGCTACTTTTACAGAACTCTTTAACAGTCTTAGAAAGTAGACTGATATTAGAGGCCTTGGTTGGAATTTTCCAAGTCAAGAACACAAAACCAAGTATTTATTTTAGTTCGTATTAATGTGGAAGTGGTATTTTACTTTTATTTAGAATGTAGAAAGTTCAAGAATCTCACTGTTCTTTCTGCAAATTTGGTTTCACTGAACAATATACTGGTTTATTCCTGAATTTATGACTTGTTCCCTACCACTTAGGGCACAAAGGGGTACTTGGACCAGGTTTTAACCCTTCAGTTTCCAACCCTTCAGCTTGGACCAGGTACAGGATTATTAGACCATTAATTAGGGCAGCTGTAGCTATGGCCAGAATTTCAAGAGCCCAACACTGGCCAGCTAATATGAAATATTTCAACAGTGTTGATACCATATGTACAGACTTTATGTTCTCATACCATCAAAGAATAAAGTTTGTGAACCAAAGGAGGAAAATATGAGAAATTTATTGGAAAGAAAAAAGATAGAGAAGGAGAAGAAAAATGAAGGGGAAGGGAGAGAAAGAGGAGGGGAAAGAGGAAGGAGGAGCTGCTCCTGGATTTCCAGGAGGGATCCCGAGTGGGTAGCTGCTGAAGTTCTTTTTCAAGAGTATGTTATATGGCAAAATCACAACTTGGATAGCTGTGGGCCAAACTAAAATCAGTCTACAGGATTACAAGTACAGTTGCTCTACTAATCTTGATCCAGTAGAGAAGCGAGGCATGTAGCAAGGGTATTTGGAAAGCATCGTTAACTTTAGCTTATCTATAATTTCCAGCGTAGAAAGAACAAAGGCATTCCTGGAAATGATGGGAGTATCCAGACGTCCAGCTTGTCGCCCACCTATGCCTCTGATGCCCTGTTTAGACTCACTGGACCATGTGGTGTCGATTGCAGTACACTGTCAAGCTGCAGTTTATCTCTAAGAAGGCTTGCAGGCCTGGCTACCCTGTCTCCACCTGGAGGCCTGGTTCTCTTCACATTCACCTCTAGCCACAATTCTGGTGGGTCTCATCTTCTGTACGGATTTGCTTGAGGGCCCAATCTCTCTCTGAATGCTATTAATTTCTATCTAATGTAGCTGTCTGTAACATTATGATCATTTGTTCAGGCAGTTAAATGCCTTGGAGTGAATCTGAATCCTGAATTGAATCCACATATGAAGCTCAGAGAAACATGTAAGGATTTATGTGTGCAGTCAATGTCTTAGGTGGGATTAAAGGCACAGGTAAAAATTCCCCCAGTCTCCCATCTCTTCAGGAACTTTGAGAGACTCCATTAATTTCTGCAAGTCACCATGTAGAACACTGGCAGAGCAACAGATCAAGTCAGTGGAGTGGGACAGGAAAAACTCCATTATGCTATAGTTCATAAGAAACCCATCTGTTATGCAGTATGGCTTGAAGAATGTGGAGAGTCATTGTCATGAAGCCAAGATCTGGCTTTTCAGCCTGTATCCACAAAGGGCAAGGCAGAAACACTGGCATGTCCTACCAACAAACCCCACAACCTAAGCAATACTCTTCGTTGTTTATAACAGTTTATATATAAACTTTATTTATTGTTGATTTATATTTCTGTGTATTGATTATTTACACATTGTTCTTGCAAAACATGGTCCTGGATTTGGAAAACATAGCTAGCTTTAAGAAATACTGGGACAACTGATGAGCTTTAAATTCTGTATTAAGGTTAAATTTCCTGACTTTGAGCATTGCACTGTGGTTATATGAGACAAACTGAAGTAAAGGGAAGGAGTTGTTAGAAGTGCTCAGGTTGTTCAAGAAAAAAAATTTTGTGAGTAGGTGTGTGTACTCACACACACACACGCACACACACACACATATATTTAGAGAAAAGTAGAGAGAAATAAAGAATATCAAGCAAATATGCCAAAGTGTAAATAATTGTTTAATCCTTGAAAATGGTACATAATGTTCACTATTTCTATAAATTTGAAACAATAGCAAAATAAAAAGTTATAGAAATATATAGCATATATAAATATACTAGAAATAAATAAAATATATATAACATAAAATATATATAGCAAAATATAAAGTTATAGAAATATATATTGTGTTATATATTTATATTTTACACAAAGATAGATAGGTAATTTTGCTGTGGAGTGCTCTGATTTTTCCTGATTTTAAAGGATCTAAACTTTCATTAACTCTTTACTTAGGACTCTGAGGCCAGATTTGAGTTCAAATTTCTCAGAAGTACAAATGGCTAATAAATATATGAAAAAATATTCAAAATCACTAGTCATTCAACAGATTCAATTTGAAACAATACTGAGGTTCCATTTCATTCCAGAAAGAATGGCTATTATCAAGAAATCAACCAATAACAAATGCTAAAAGGGCTGTGGGGAAAAAGGAACCCTTCTCCACTATTGGTGGGAGTGTAGGCTGGTGCAGCCACTGTGGAGGTCAGTCTGGAGATTTCCAAAAAAACTAGTATTAGCCATCACACTTGACCCAGCTATTCCCTTTGAGGGTATCTTCCCAGAAGAATTAAAAGCATCATACCACAGCAATATATGTGCACCCATTTTTAGAGCAGCACAATTTCTTATTAGCTAAATCTTGGAATCAACCCAATGCCCATCAACAAATGAATGGATTAAAAAAAAAAGATGTGTTTTTTAATATAATGGAGTATTATTTGGTGGTAAAGAAAGATGAACTTGAGACATTTATAGTTAAATGAATGAACCTTGAGATCATCATCATACGTGAAATAAATTGGACACACATGTAACTATCACATTATCTCTCTGGCGTGAGAAACTGAAAATGTAAATAAGAATATAAATGTAAATAGATATTGTGAAATAGGAAGAAACTGTTCAAAAGGAAAAAGTAAATAGGGAGGGGGAGTGGAAAGGAAGGAAGAGAAAGAAAAAATGGGAGAAAAGGATAAAATGCAAACCAAGCTTTGTGAATGGGGGAGGAAAGAGGTTTTGAAAGGGTCTGGGAATGGGGAAATAAAAGAACAAAAAGAGGAAATCAAGATACATCATGTACAGATACAAATTCCCTATAGTGAAGGTGGTCATTATGTATACCTAAAATGTAACAATAAACAAATAAAAAATATATATATTGAAAAATCCCAATTCTGTTACCTATTACTTGTGTGATTTTGAGCACATCTTAGCTTCTCTGTACCTCAGTTTCCTCATTTAAAAATTAGGATATTAAAGATTTATTTACAAGCCTCCCATAAAGATTAACATGTCCAAGTTAATATATGTAAAGATGAATCCAGTTGTCTATTCATCATCCAACATCTAATAGTAACAAATTATCTTGTCCAAAACTAAGCCCCTGATAAGGCTGATTCTACAAACATGTTTCTGTTGATCTTTCCCATCTCAGCTGATGGCATCTCCACTATTCAGGTTCCCCACACCAAAAAATCTTTAGAAGCATAGTTGACATTTCACCAGCCTAACTAGAAATCATGTTAGCCTCAACATTCAAAATATATCCTGAGTCCAACCACTCTACACAACTCCCACTGCCGCTTCCCTGGTCGGTCTTCCGTCTCCCTTCCCCAGGGTTACAGCAGTAGCCTCCCCACTTGCACTTTGCGCTACGCCCTCCTCTATCTGAACTCAGCAAGACTGACTGTTTTAAATTCTCAGAATTTCTTCCTAAAAGTTGCTCCCCAAGAGCTGGAGGTGTATCTTAGTGGTAGAGCTCTTGCCACCATGCACAATTTGTGACTTGGGGCTCAATCACAGTGTTTGAAAAACAAAGAATGAAAAACAAGAAAAACAACTGTTGCCCCATCCCACTAAGAGCAAATGTGAAGGTTGTGGCTATTTCTTAACACACATGGCACACTTCTGCTCCAGTATATTTCCCCAGCTGGTCTCTCTGGTTAAATATTTGTTCTCTATCTAATAGGTACACAAGACTAACTTGCTAGCCTCCTCTGCCTTACTCACTCAGATAGCATCCTCTCAGTAAGACCCTCTTTGATTACCTTGTTTAAAAATCACAATTTCTTTCACCTACTCTCTTTTTCCCAAAGCATTTCCCATCTTCTCTAATGCTGGTTATTTATTTATTGTTTATTGTCAGTGTGCTCAGTCCTCAAGAGCAGGAAAGTTTTCTTCTCTCTTTTTTTTTTCTTTTTCACTGATATATCCACAACACCTAGGAGAGTACCTGGCACATCTTAGACACTCTAATAAAAATTCCATTGACCAAATAGAACACAAAGAAAAATACCTGGCCCATAGCCACCACTAGGTAAGTGTTCATTCCCCAGGAGAAATATTTAGAGGAAAATGAAAAAGAAGAATTTTTGAACCTAAAAATAAAATTCTGAGTACCTAAACAAGAAAAACTAATTTAATTTAAATTGAACAATTCAATTTAGAAATCAGTACAAAATTATAAAAAGTTATATTACATGATAAATTAAAAGTTTTGTTATTTATTACTCTACATAGCAACTTTTCAATACAATACCCAGGCAGCAGTCCCTATGCAGTTCCCTTAATGACAGTTATTGTGTTTGGCATAGAAACAAGAACAGAGTTGAAGGTATTTAATAATACTGCTTTTCAACTAGGCATGGTGGGGAGTAGCTACTCAGGAGGCTGAGGCAAGAGGGTCACAATTTGGAGGCCAGCCTGAGCAACTTAGCAAGATCCTGTCTCAAAATAATAGTTTACAAGGGATGGAGTTATAGCTTAGCTCTCCCTGAGTACCACAAAAATGAATATAAAAATATTCCTTTTCAGATACATGGGAAAAGTTGATACCTAAAAACCCCATCCCTCTAGCAACACTAAATATATTAGTTTGCTCAGGCTGCCAAAGTAAAGTACCACAGAATGGGTGGCCCAAGAAACAGAGGTTTATTACTTACAATTTTGGAGGCTGGAAGTCCAAAATCAAGGTGTCAGCAGGTTGGTTTCCTCTGAGGTCTCTCTCTTTGGCTTGTCCACGTCCATTCTCTATGCCTTTGCATGGTCTGACTCTGTGTCTCTCCCCAAATCCCCTCTTCTTATGAAGACTGTGGTCATACTGGGCTAGGGCCCATCCTCAAGATCTTTGTTTAATTTCACTGTCACATTCTGAAGTGCAAGGAATTAGGTCTTCAGCACGTGCAAAAATACAACATAAGAAGGAGCACCACTCAGCTCACAACACTACTAAGAATAAGCAGAAACTGCATTGAGAAGGAATAAAATTAAGCTAGACCTTTCTTTTGCTGAGTCTAGTAGAACAAGGATGTAAGATGTTTGGTAGCCAGTTAGACATTGGCAGCCCTGAGGGACAAGGAAGGGAACAAAACAGCATGATTTGCCAGGTAAGAAAAAAAGACTTCGATGTATAACCCATTTATAATAAGTTGTTAGGTCTCAGACCTAAAGCGATCCCACAGAACACAATGGCATTTTAGATGTGTGTACATTGTGCAGTTCCTTCTGGTGATCTGCCATCTGACCATCTATTTTCAAACTAGGCATTCAGCCTTCCTAGGTCTCATAGCCTATGCCCAATGATAACAACAAGAAGAGCATTTTTCAAAGACCCTCTCTCCTTGGGCTAAGAGTTGATTTAAATTCTTATAGGATTAAGGCCCATAAGGGAACACTGACTACCTGAAAAGAGCAAGGAAGACATTTTTGAGCTATGGACATTCCAAGTAAGCCTAAGAGAAATGTCTATAACCATCATAATCACCAGAGTTCCCTGAATCCCAGGAGTAACATTCATGTCCCTAAAAATATACCCAAACTCATGCTCAGTGCAGATGCCTCCATAGCACTGCCCACTTTCTCACTCAAAGGTATGACTGTGTGTATTTGTCTAATTTACAATACACTCTTCATGGACTTCTGCAAGGTTGCCTATTTGTCTTCACTGAATTCTTTCATGAAGGACACGAAGAACTGGGGACCAAGGAGTGAGGACCCCACTTTCCAGGGATGAAGCTACAACACAGGTTTCTTTTGAAATGTGCTCAAAGTTGTTCACTTTATAGCATAGGGGGGAAAATGTTTTGCCTTCTACCATCCCCAGATTCAATGGCAGGGGCCACATCAAACTGATATAAGATATAGTGACAAAAGAAAAACAACTTCATAATTATGTACCTATACACAGAAATGTCCTCAAAAAATGACTCTCAAAGATGTGGCAGGATGATGAATGTTGATATACTTTTAAAGGGGCTTGGAGCTTCTGGGTGGGAGTGACAAGTCCAGACAAGAGAAAGGAGAAAATGTGAGGTGTGCAAAATTTATCTTGTCATGCAGATAAGAGTTTCTCAGATGAATTGTCATTTGGATAACTGGTTAGTTGACATTCTCGCAAGGAGAAATCTATAAAAATTGAACTTGCCCTTGTAAATGGAAACTTCATGTATTTAAAAGGGAAACTCATACTCTATTTTTAGGGAGCTAGAGGAGGACAAAAGCTTTTCCTAAATCTAATGGTTTGCCTTTACCTCAAAATTACCCACCTATCAGGTATATTTTGATGTGGCATATTCTTTACCTTATAGAAGTACAAACTTATGCCAAATTTGTAATTTCCTCTCTTTTTTTTGCCTGTTATTGTACATCGTATCTCTACATTGCTATTTGTACCTCTACAATGCTACTTTAGAAGCATTATTTGAGCAGCCTCTGAAGTTGAGTAATAACTGTTATTGAGGAAGATAACACTTTTTATAAATGCTCTCTACTTTTCCTCTATTAAAATTTTTTGGAACTTAGAGTGCTGGGAAACCAAGCAACCAGCCCACCTCCCTGGTAAGCAGCCATGAGCCCACCGGCACATGGACTGAGAATCAAACATCCCATCACGCCCCCTCCCTGTTAGCAAATGGGAGCCAGAGGTCTGAGCATCTCTTGGGAGGTTGACTATATGAAATATAGCGAATATGAGGGATTTCCTTCTACCATCTCTTTGAAGGCAAATATTGTTATCACTGTTTTGCTTTGTTCTGATTAACTGTATTACTCTATTCAATATTCTGTTTTGATAAATTCTATAATGTTCTGTATTTGGTTTGATTTTGCTATACCTGATTGAAAGAACAACTATTGTGAAGATAACGAGATACACTATGGCACCTATTACTGTTATCCCAGAAACTTGTTATGACATTCTGTACCAATTTCACTGCACTGTCTCAATTGATTATGTTCTGTCTTGTTCTGTTGTATTTCACTACCTTCAAAATAATTTTAAAAAGAATAAAAATAAATTGCTCTTGCTCTTTTTAATTTAAAAAAAATTTTAAAACTGAATGATCCTCAAATATCAGTATTTTTTACAATTTACACATTTTCATTTAAAACTAGTTTTTAAAATCACATTTTTAAATCACAAAGTGCATTTTCAAATCTACATCCAGAACATATAATAATTAAGATCCCAGATATACAGCATAAACCAGAATACTAAAAGCTGTTAGAGAAAAGACACAACTCAATTATCAAGGAAAGCCCATTAGAATCACGGCAGACTTTTCACACAGACTCTCAAGTTAAGACAAGCTAGGAGTGAGGTATTTCAAGCCCTGAAAGAAAACAACTTTCAACCCAGATAGATGTACCCAGCAAAACTTTCTTAGAAATTTAATGGATAATTAAGATACTTCCATGACAAAGAACAACTGAAGAAATTCATGTCCACCAAACCAACCCTAGAAAGTGTACTGAAAGACACAATAGAGAGAGATAAAAAATGACTACAATTCCCAGAACAACAGTAGAAAGAAACCACCAGACACTATAAGCAATTAAACAAGTGGGAAAAGTAGAAAGCCAACAACAGGAAAATAATATGACAAAGTTGACCCAGTACATATAAGTTATATCCATCAATGTAAATGGCCTCAACTCACCTATTAAAAGAAATAGATTGACAGAATGGGCCAACATACAGGATCCAACAATATGGTATATACAAGAAACACATCTGACTCAAAAGGAAACTCATAGACTAAAAGTCAAAGGATGGAAAACAGTATTCCATGCAACAGAAACTCAGAAAAAAGCAAAGGTAGCTCTTCTGTTTGTAGACAATGTGAACTTCAAATTAAAAATGATCAAAAGAGGTAAAGAAGGTCACTACATACTTGTCAGGGGAATAATTCAAGAAGAAGAGCTAACAATCATAAATATATATGCACCAGATATAGGAGCACTCTACTATATAAGATAAATACTAATACATATGAAAAATCAAATAAACAGCAACACAATTGTAACAGGGGACTTTTATAACCCATTGTCACAAAGAGACAGATCAACTAGACAAAAAGCAGCAAAGAAATAACAGAACTGAATCAAACCTGTAAAAAAATGGACTTAGTAGATGTTTACAGAGTGTTCCACCCAATCACATCAGAATACACATTCTTCTCAGCTGCACATGGGACATTCTCCAAAATAGACCATATATTAGCCCATAGAAATTCTTAAGTATATGTAAAGGGATTGAAATTATCCCATGCATATTATCTCACCCTAGTGCACTGACATTGGAAATTAGTGGCAAAAGAAATTGCAAAATCTGCACAAAAACATGGAAATTAAATAACAATCTCTTGAACAATCAGTGGGTTACAGGTGAAATTAAAAAAGAAAGTAATAAATACCATTGATTCAATGAAAATGCAGATACAACAAACCAAAACCTATGGAACACAATGAAACTAGTCCTAAGAGGGAAATATATAACAGTACATTGCCACATCAAGAAAACAGAATGAGCACAAACAAACAAGTTAATGCTACACCTCAAACTTCTACAAAAAGAAGAGCAAGTTAAACCAAAGCTCATAAAAGAGAGGAAATTATAAAGATCAGAGCAGAAATTAATGCAACTGAAACTCAGAAAACAACACAAAGAATTAATAAATTAACGAGCTGGTTTTTTGAGAGAATAAACAAAACTGATAAACCTCTAGCCAACCTTACCAAGAAAAAGAAAGAAAAAACTCAAATTCATGCAATAAAGACTGAAAAGAGAGGGGCTGGGGATTTAGCTCAGTGGCATAAGCGCCTGCCTTGCAATTATGCAGTTGAGTTCGATCCTCAGTACAAAAAAAAAAAAAAGACTAAAAAGAGAGAAATTACTAAAATTACTAAAGATCACATGGAAATTCAGAAGATCATGAATATCTACTTTGAAAATCTTTACATAGGGTAGAAAGCACAGGCGAAATGGAAGATTTCTGGAAATGTATGAATTACCAAAGCTAACTCAAGAAGATATGACAATTTTAAATAACCCAATATCAGCTACTGAAATTGAAAACATGATTAAAAACTTACCAACAAAGAAAAGCCCAGGTCCTGATGGATTCACAGCTGAATCCTACAAGAAATTTAGAGAAGATTTAACGCCACTATTCCTCAAACTCTTCAATGAAATTGAAAGGGAAGCAGTCCTCCCTGAATCATTACTGGAGGCAAGTATTACACTGATACCAAAACCAGAGAAAAACCCAACCAAAATGGAGAACTATAGGCCAGTCTCACTAATGAACACTGATGCAAAGATTCTCAATAAAATACTGGCAAATAGAATGCAGCAAATCATCAAGAAGATTATATATCGTGACCAAGTGGGATTTATCCCAGAAATACAGGGATAGTTTAACATACACAAATCAACAAATGTAATACACCACATCAACAGAGCCAAAGACAAAAATCACATGATCATCTCAATAGATGCAGAAAAAGCTTTTGATAAAGTCCAACACTTGTTCATGATTTAAAAAAAGCCCTACAGAAACTCAGAATAGATCGTATTTACCTCAGTGTAATAAAGGCCATCTATGACAAACCAACAGCCAACATTATACTAAATGGACAAAAACTGAAAGCTTTTACTCTAAAATCAGGAGTAAGACAAGAATGGCCACTATCACCATTCTTATTCAATATAGTTCTGGAAATATTAGCTAGAAAAATTAGACAAGAGAGACAAATAAAAGGAACAAAGATAGGAAAGGAAGAAGTTAAATTATCTCTATTTTCAGACGTCATGATACTCTACATAGAAGACCCCAAAAACTCCATTAAAAGACCACGAGAGTTAATAAACAAATTCAGCAGTGTAGCTGGATACAAAGTTAACACTCAAAAATCAATAGCATTCCTGTACACAAGCAACAAATTCACTGAGAGAGACATTATGGAAATAACACCTTTCACAATAGCATCCAAAAAATGAGATACTTAGGAATCAACAAAGTGTGTAAAAGACCTATATGCTGAAAATTATACTACTCTTAAAAAGGAGATTGAAGAGGATATTAGAAAATGGAAGGATATTCTTTGCTCTTGGTTAGGAAGAACCAATATTGTGAAATGGTCATACACCCAAACTGTTATACAGATTTAATGCAATCCCAATCAAAATACCATTCACATACCTCACAGATCACATTCCTAAAATTCACTTGGAAACAGAAGAAACCAAGAATAGCCAAGGCAATACTGGGCAACAAAAGCAAGGCAGGAGGCACCACAATCCCTGATTTGAAATTATACTACAAAGCTACAGTGATAAAATCAGCATAGTACTGGCAAAAAATAGACCTGAGGATCAGTGGGACAGATTAGAAGATTCAAACATGAATGCCTCTTGCCTTCCATGAACTGTTTCTCCTCTGCATTGCCCCTCTGCCATGCCACCATGCTGTGGAGCCAGCCAACTAAGGACTGAAACTTTTATAAACTGTGAGCTAAAATAAACCTTTTCTCCTATAAAAAAAAAAAGAAGATTCAAACACAACTACAAAAACACTTAGCCACCTTATAGTTGACAAAGGGGCTAAACATGTTCACTAGAAGAAAGACAGCCTCTTTAATAAATGGTGCTGGAAAAATTGGCTTTCCATAGGCCAAAGACTGAAACTAGACCCACATCTATCACTATGCACTAAAATACAGTTGAAATGAATTAAAGATCTAGATGTTTAAACAGAAACACTAAATCTACTGGAAGACAAGGTAGATAGAAATCTTGAAGACAGGGGTAAGCAAAGAGTTCATGAACAAAACGCAAACCATGTGGGAAGTACTTCAAAGAAGATATGGTATTTTTATACCTTGGAATATTACTCAGCTATAAAAAGGGATGATCTTGAGGACTTTATAGATAAATGGAGGCAACTTGAGACTATACTCATAAGTGAAATAAATCAGACTCACATTTGTAAATATTGTATTGTCTCCCTAATATAAAAAATAAATAATAATAGTAAAAAACTGAAACAATAATAAGATCCAAAATGTACAATAGATATTGTAATAATGAAAGGGAAAGAAAGTGTCCAAAAGGAAATAGCAATTTGTAGGTATACACATATAACTGTATGTTTAAGTGTGCAAGATAGACAACCATAGTACTAATTCTCTGTTAGTTCATCAAAAAGAATCATTTGTGCTATCATTGTTTGATTGACTATTCATTTATAAACTTAGATTTTGTAACTTGAACAACTACTTCTAAGATAATAATAAGTAATAGATTAACTAGTGTTGATTTATTACTGTTACTTTTTTGAAATCTGTCTTATTTGTACCCTTTTTTCTGTTTTGCTTTTTAAAAATAAAAAAGTGCATTTTCTCTTAAAAAGTCAATGTAAGTAATTTATCCATGATCCTCTCAGTGCTCACAATCTATAATATCCAGAGTAGTTGTGTATCCATCCCTATAATGAAAGAAAATGACATAATATTGTATAGCAGACCACCTAGATGGCTCTCCTTCAATACAGAGCAGTCACCTCCACTTTGGCTAAACCTGGCCCTGTCCCCATGTACTGATATGTACAGAGCTGGGTAAGCCATTTCCTCCTCCCTTCAGTTGGCTCTAAGCAATGTAAGTAGGGCTGGCTGAGATGCTGATGTGCAATCTTTGAAACCAGACAACAGTCACTATTTCCCTGTCTCTATGTCTCCCTAAAAGGTTGATGCAGGTTGCAGCAGGATGCAGAATCAACACTCCACACTGCAACCTCAAGATAAGAGACTAGGACTCCCCAGGGCAGAAAAGATGTGCATATCAGAACTGAAGCACTGCCCTTTAAACATTAAATGCTACTTCAGTTGTGTTGTGCAGATTGGTCTTTCTGCATGTCTGTCTCTCTGCATATGGCAGAGGTGCTTCTTGGCCTCCAAGCTAGCCCAGCTCACAGTACGCACGTAATTCCCACCATTCTCACAGCCACTCAGCCTCTAGCCATTCCATTCATCACAAATTAATAAAATCCTGGATAGGCCCTGGGTCAAGGCCTTTGTTCCATGAACCTTAATCTGAACCAGACTCAGGCCCCACTGACTGCCCGTAACTATAAATTTGTCTTAGTGTCTTTATTCTTACCATGGGTTGTACTGAAGATGATAGATTAGAATTAACTGTCCAGAATTCCAATAATGTTTCCATGGGATTACAAATATAAATTTCCCAGGTCACGATGAGGACAGAAAAAGGGTCTCTATAATAATGATTTAATGTGGTAAATTCCTAACCGATTGTCTGCCCCAAGAATTGCTCTTTGCCCCACTTCTTATGGCAATACAAGTTGCAATTGCCAATCTTAGCCCATCATCTGAAAAGTAGACAATTGTGTAATATAAACTAGTGAGAATTTGGCGCCAGGACTAAAAAAAAAAAAAATAGATTCAAAATGTACAAAAGATATTGTGAATTGGGAAGAATCTGCTCAAAAGAAAAGACAAACTATGATGGGGGAAAGGAGAAAGGAAAGAAAGGAAAAAGAAAAAATATATTTATATTTTTTATACAAGATAGTTGTCTTAGTTACTTTTTACTCATTGCTGAGACAAGATACCTGATGCCCAAAGTTGGGAAAGGAAAGGTTTATTTCTTACAGTTTTT
Organism: Dolichotis patagonum; assembly: GCA_004027295.1. Taxonomy (NCBI): domain Eukaryota; kingdom Metazoa; phylum Chordata; class Mammalia; order Rodentia; family Caviidae; genus Dolichotis; species Dolichotis patagonum. Next base: position 18,513 of record PVJX010026923.1, read on the forward strand.
GGAGGTTTCAGTCCATACTCAGTTGGCTCCAAGGCAGAGTGGCATGGCAGGGCCACAGTTCATGGAGGCTGCAAACAGCAAGGAGAGAAATGGCAAGAGCAAGAGACACCCCTTCTTCCTGCCATTACATCACATCCTGGCTCCACCCCCTAGGAGAGTGTAGCACTGACACCACCAATCCAAGCACTAGACAATGAACCAATCACAAATGCACAATACAAATACTTGAGGCCTGGGGGCCACCAACATAAACCATGACATTCCACCCTTGGCCCCCAAAGACTCATGTACATCCTTTATACAAAAAACATTTAGTCCATCTCCAAGAGTTGCCAAAGTCCTAACATTTTCAGCGTTGCTGAGAAGTCCAAGTACCAAGTCTCCTCCAATATCTATGGCAAACTCTTAACTGTAACCCCCTATACAAGTGAAACAAGGTTAAACATTTCTGAAATGCAAAGAAACAAAATAAACATTACCATTCCAAAAGTTACAAATGGGGGAATATAAAGCATTGGAAACAAATCAAGTCCAACATCCAGCAGGGCGAACATTAAGTCCTAGAGTTCCATGCTCAGCATTTGAAGCAATCTGGTTGCAAGCTCCAAAAGACTTGGGTGATTCCACCCCCATGGCACTTCCAGGGATTTCAGTTCCTGCAGCTTCTCTCTTAAACCCTCTCTGCTCAGTTTTTGCAGCTTTCCTTGGATGATCCACGTTCTTGGCTTTTCCAAACTTCTGGGGTCTCCACTGCACCTTTGGCTTCACACTTGCATCTTTACATATTGCCCTCTCAGGGGCACACTGCTTGGCCTCCCAGGCCCTTTGCAATCGAGATGGAAGCCGTCTTACCCTCAGAATTTTTGCATTTTCCTTGCACCTAAAATCAGCACCATATGGATGCCGCCAAGGTCTGCTGCCAGCTGGAGCAGTAGCCAGGCTTTTCTCTCTCTTGGCTATAGGGGTCCAGTGCCTGGATTGCTGGGCTCTGTTTACCTGATTGTGAAGAAAAGCTTTACTATGTTGCTGCCATTCTGGAACCTCATGTGGCTGCCGCCATTCTGGAACCTCATGTGGCCTCCCGTGCCATTCTGGAGCATGGTGCTCTGAAGCTTTCTCATCTGAGAAAGTTCTTTCACCTTTGCAGTTTGGAGGCTGCAAAGGGTGAAGACCCACTCCTTCCTGGGATGCCTGGTGGCCATCTTCCTTATCTCTCTGTTCCTTCTCAGCAATCCAAGTCTTGGCACTATCTTTACAATCCACAGCTTTACTGAAGTTTTTCTTCTGGCCAAACTCACAGTGTTTTAAATTATCCTGCTGGGCTCTTTGCTCTTGATTTGCAACATAGATCTGGCTAAAAGCCCCCAACAATAGCCATGCCACAGCCTCAATGTTTGACTGCCTTGAAATTTCCTTTGCCAGATTAATCAGCCCATTACCCTTAATTTCAGTCTCAGGCAAAGTCTCTGGGCATGAGCAAAATGCAGACAAACTTTCCGCCAAGCCATAACACACATCACAGGGAGTCCAACAACCAATACAGTCCTTCTTCCCAGCAGAAACATCCCAAGCCTGGTCTTTACCATCAGGCTTTCTAGCCTTCTGGTCTCCTGAACTCTGACCAGAATCTCCTCTACGGAACATCCTAAGCTGCTCCAGCTCTATGCATCCAGGCAACATGTCTGAACCTTTCCAAACTCTACCTACAAGCCATTTCCAAAGCCTCTTGAAAAACATGGTCAGGTATAGTCACAGCAATGACCCCACTCCTCCGTACCAAATTCTGTCTTAGTTACTTTTCACTCATTGCTGAGACAAAATACCTGATGCCCAAAGTTGGGAAAGGAAAGGTTTATTTCTTACAGTTTTTGGAGGTTTCAGTCCATACTCAGTTGGCTCCAAGGCAGGGTGGCATGGCGGGGCCGCAATTCATGGTGGCTGCAAACCGCAAGGAGGGAAAAGGCAAGAGCAAGAGACATCCCTTCTTCCTGCCATTACATCACTTCCTGGCTCCACCCCCTAGGAGGGTGTAGCACTGGCACCACCAATCCAAGCACTAGACAATGAACCAATCACAAATGCACAATGCAAATACATGAAGCCTCGGGGCCACCAACATAAACCATGACAATAGTTAAAATAGCTATACAGCTAGTTTCTCTTAGCTCATTGAAAAGAACAGTTCATGCTAATATTGTTTAGTCACAATTTCACACCTATATCTTGTACTCTAAATAACTACCACAAAGACAACAATACACAATGTATTAATTATTGTAACTCTCAAACTAACCTGTTTTGAAACTCTTTTTTATTGTTATTTTTTTCTCTTTAAAAGAAAAATAATGGGAGAAAACAGTGGATCTGATAGGGGACTTGTAGCTACAATATATGAAAAACTTTTACATTCACAATGCAAAGACAAACATTCCAACTTTCAACATGATAAAAGTACTTGAATAGATATTTCTCCAAAGAAGGAATACAAATGGCCAATAAACACTGGAAAAGCTATCACTATCGGAACAAGATTCAGGCTGCTTGCTGTTTCAAAGCCAATATTCAGGAGATATAAATAGGCAGAAAGGAATCATCCTTATTCAAGGGCCACTATATCAAGAATATAAGACACTATTCCTTCAAACTCCATCTGGGTAGGCTTAGAGGGGTGCCTTTCATAGGGTGGGAAAGGGGAAACATGGCAAGAAGGCTGCACACTGAGGGGTCTTTGTCACCCAGGGCACATGTCTCATTTTTTCTTCTCAGACCAGAGCATCCTAATGGATCTTGACCTCCTAGGGAAAGTTATTCCAGTTCTTTAGGTAGACAGATTACTTTCCTGCAAGTCAAACCTTACGATTTACATGCTTCATGTTAGTTGGTAGATAGAATGAACACAGTAGGGGCATTACAAAGGTCGCCAAATATTCTGGGTTCTGTACCCAGAACTCTGTTTTGAAACTCTGTTTCAAATAAATATCATTTAGCCATTAACATTTTAGACATTTAGGTAGGCTGTTCTTTAGAATTTTTTTTTTTTTTTTTTTTTTTTTTTGGTACCAAGAATCAAACTCAGGACTTTGCACTTGCTAGACCGGTGCTGTGCCGCTGAGTTATATCCCCAGCCCTTGAATTTAGAATGCAGGGCAAAAGGAAAGGGACACCAAAAGGATTAGGGAGGGGAGACAACCTTGCTGAAGTGCAAAGGTAGAAAGGAGCAAAAGTAACCCTCAAAGGAGCAGCCCTGTCACATAGCATCACCAGTCATAGGAAAATGCAAATAAAAACCAGAAGGAGATGCCTTTTCATACATACTAGGGTGACTAGTACCAAAAAAAGACAACAATAACCAGTGTGGATGTGAACCCCTGAGTATTCCTGGTGGGACTGAAAAATGGTGCAGTCACTTGGGAAAACAGCTTAGAAGTTCTTCAAAACATTACACATAGTTTCATGAGCCAGTAACTCACATGTAAGTATGCATCCAGGAGAAACGAAAACATGTATCGACATAAAACCTTGTAAGGAAATGGTCATATCAACATTACTTATAACGACAAAAAGTGTAGGCAGCATAAATGTTCATCAGCCAATGAATGTATAAATAAAATGTGCTATATTATTCAATAGAACCATAATTGACAAAAAAAGAGAGTGGATTTCTGACACAGTATTTCACCTACTGCTTTATATGAAGGAAGAGGAGTTCCAAGAACCTGAGTGGATGTCTGAAGCCATATCTAGTACCAAATTCTACATATATTGGTTTCCTGTATATGCATATCTATGACAAATTTGAATTAATAAATTAGGTTCTGTAAGATATTACCAACAACAATAAGATAAAACAACTGCAAAAACATACCATAATAAAAGTTATATGAACATGAGTTTAAGATAGAAGAAATAAATACAGAAGATGAAAAATTATGATTTTATAAAGCTATTTTATGAAAACCTCAACTTCCAGGCCACAAAGTTACCCAACATGATACATTTTGGCATTGCCAGGTTAATTTATGCCTCTTTTCTTCCAGACCTATCACACCCAAAATTCTTTAAATCCATGAATTTCTAGATGAGAAAATGAAAAACAGGGACCAGATCTGAAAATAAAACAGATTGAGAAAACTTCAAAAATGCTTCCATCACCAATCTTTAAGAAAGAAAGAAAGAAAGAAAGAAAGAAAGAAAGAAAGAAAGAAAGAAAGAAAGAAAGAAAAACTAGGCTCACAGCTTTCACATGTAAAATAGGCCATTGACCTCCTAGAGTGTAGGTTTTGTCACACCAGCTAAGACCAAGATAGAACTTCCTAGAGATTCATAAATTCCATAGGTTTCCACTCCCTCAAAAGAAACATAAATGTTCCGAGTTCCAGAAAAGAATGTGCATACATTCTACTCTAGATTACGTGCTTTACTTTCCTAAATAAATCCCTTTATGCCTCTTACTAAGATGTCCTGAAAATTCTTTTCCTGGGATAAAAGTCAGTGAACCCACAATGACTATGAATAAGATGAGTTGGTATTCTGTATCTCTGCTTTGGGGACGCCCTAAGACCCTCTCTGGTGACAAATGTAGTCTCTCAGTCTCACCCTTCCCCTCTCCTCCCCTCTTCTCTTTTCTCTTCTCCCAGGGGGTGAGTAGCATATACAAAATACAAGATAAATATACAAAAAAAAAGAGATGATTCCTGTCCCAGGCAAGATAGCAAGACTGCATAAATTTTCATCACACTACTCAGAATGGCAATTTAAAATGTATCAGTTGTTTATTTGTGGAATTTTGCATTAATATTTTCATTACCTGTTTGATCTCAGGTAACTGAAACCACCCAAGGTGAAACTATAGATAAAGGGGAACTTCAGTATATACTACCCTGATGAACCTTGAAAACTTTATGCTGAGTATATGAACCAAGATACAATAGAATGTATTGGATGATTGTATTTATGTGAAATGTCTATACAAGGCAATCCATAGAGACTGATAGTGAATCAGCAGTTACAGGGGGGTTGGGGACAGAGGAAAATGGGAAATGACTACTAAAGGGTATAAAGTTCTTTTAGGGATGATGAAAATATTCTGGACTTAGTAGTGATTGAGGCATTTGCTTCTCATGGAAGTTAATACTAATTATTTATGTTTTATAAAATTGCCAAAAACATCTAATTAGTGACTACTATGCATTACAGTTACAACAGTATATGTTTCTCTACACGCACACACACACACACACACACACACAGCCCCTCCTACCCCCAGAAATCAAACCTAAGACCTTGCTCATGCTACACAAGTAATCAATCCCTGAGCTACAACCTTAACCCCCCCAATACATATTTTTTATAATTAATATGCAGGCTTTTTGTATACAAAAGCATTAGTCAAGAAAAGTTTGATATTTTTCTGACCCTGATTTAAATGACCTTAATTTTTTTAAATTTGAGCCTACAATAATGCTGCCTGATATATTGTCTTCTAATTAGTTTTCATCTCATGAATCTACAAATTCAGCCCTGTTTCTGTCTTTTTCAGAGCTTCACACAGCCACAGATGTTACTTTAGCAGTTTCTGGGACAACCTTGTTTACAGATTGGCAAATTTGGCAAATTTCCTTTTTCTGTTTCTGCGTACACTGTACTGTTGCTTCATTAACACTGAACTCACAGCCAATAGCACTGCACACGTGCCTGAACAAAACTTAACAACATATATGTATTTTCCCCGTAAGTTACCTCACAAGCTTTTTGCACATAAGAACACTAGGTAGCAGTTCAGCATATTTATGGGCTATTGTAAACAGTGCAATCACCAACAAAAAAAGTAATAAAATGTACTGGAAAACATGGCACTGCTCAAGAGACAACTAAAGTGACAGTTTGGGATGAGAATTGAAACAATAAAACCAAACACCAACTTGGTCAACTCCTTCTGGGAACATGTTTGTTTGGTGACCCAAGACTTGTCATCCGTGTCACTTAAGGAAAATGTTGAAATGTAAATGTTGGGTGGTGGAAAGTATTCTTGGCACTGTGGACCATGTTAGAATCCCTAGAACAAGGGCCCCTTCATGGACAGTAACAGCTTGGTTTGTGGCTCTGATTATATCACTAAATGACTGTTAAACCTCTGTAAAATGAGAAGATCAGATAAATCATCAAAGGTAAGGCCTCTCCTAGAATGGAAGACAAGATGGCGGACTGGTAGGTAGCAGGAGAGAGACCCTCTCTGAGAGAGACAGCTCAAATGCCAGAATAAAACACCCTGGAAAGACCTAAACAGAGAGAGATGGACTCTCACAACCCACAAAGAAACTAAAGTGCAAAAAACCACTCGAATATGAGGTCCTGGGGCTACTATTAGTGAAGATAAGATCAGTGAGCACGGCACCCTCCTCGAGCTGCCTGAATTCCTGCCCGACCTGAACAAGCGATCTGCGCTGAAGCAACTGGCTTGAGCCACTGGAGTGCGGAGCTGAACAGCCCTGCGTGCAGCTTGCCCGGACCAGCCCTTCACGCGACCCACCCAGAGGCACCATGAATTCCCACTGCAGCGGTGCTGAAGTCGGAGGTCGGGGAGCCCAGCAGTTCTCGGGGACGCGGTGAGTGATGGGAATAAGACCCTCCCACAGGAAAGGGGAAACCGACTGGACGAAATGTTGGATTTGAGCAACACAGCCCTAACTTCATAAGGAAGTGGCTTCAGCTGGTTGCTCCCCTCGCCGAGCGCATTGATGGAATCTGCTTGGACTAGGCCGCGCCCCTGAGATCAGTGCACACTGACGCAGTGAAGGCCTGCAAAGGTTGACTGGCCCAGAAGGGAGGAGCTAGCGCACACTGCCC
>PVJX010026924.1:0-25347 GCA_004027295.1 Dolichotis patagonum
CTGAAAGACTTCACTCCATGCTCTTCTTGATTTCATTGTTTGTGTTGAGAAGTCTGCCATGATTCTGATAGGTTTTCCTTTATAGGTGATCTCTCTTTTCTCTCTAACAGTTTTTAGTATTCTCTTCTTATGTTGGATTTCTGGGATGGTGATTATTATGTGTCTGGGTATAGTTTTATTTTGGTTATGGCTGTTTGGAGTTCTATATGCTTCGCTTATCCATGTGTCAGTTTCTCTTCTCATGTTTGGGAAGTTTTCAGCTGTTACTTTTGTAAATATCCTCTTGATATCATTTGGGCTGTGCTCTTTTTTTCATTTATCCCTATTAATCTTATGTTATTTTTCTTTGCATCATCTTGCAGTTGTTGAATTGTTATTTCCTAAACCTTTGTTATTTTTAAATGATCTTGTCTTTCCTGCTCACTGGCTGCAATCTTATCTTTAAGGTCTGAAATTCTATCTTCCCTTTCATTGAGGTGGTTTTGGCAGCTTTCAATAGCATTTTTGATTTCCTGTATATCTCTTTGAATCTGTTTTACGTATTCTGTTTGTTTCATATAGTGTTCATTTAGGGATTCTATCTGTTTGCTTTGTTCATCTAATTTTTTAACTGTGTTTTCACTAGATGCGTTCACTATGTCTTTCACTTTTTTTTTTCAATTCTTCCTTTAGCTGGGCAAGTATTTCTGATTTGAATTTCTCCATAGCTTTCCCTATTTGCATATTTATTTCATTTGATATCATTTCAGACATTTCAGCTGTATGGCTTCTTTTTTCTTCTATGTACATGGCTTCTAAGCTCTCTTAGTGAGGGCTTGAGCTTTGAGCCTGCCTTTTGGTCTTTCCTTTTGTCATTTTTCTATATTTCCTTGCTTTGAGCGGTGTTCCAATGCTTTCTCTGCATGTGTGGCAAATTACCTCTTGCACCCTCAGTTCCTGGAGGGGCAGTGGCTCCGCCATAGGCTCTTGGCTTCCTCACAGGGTCCTAACTCTCCTCTGTGGGCTCCTGGCTCCCTAAGTTGTAAGGGGGATGCTGGGCATGGTCAACCCGGAGCCTGTGGAATCTCAGGTGGGCCAGGCCACTGTACTTTGACCCAGGCTGTTCTTCGGGAGGTTCCCTGTGAGTGAAGGATGGGCCTACAGGTCCCAAACAGTCAGGCAAAATGCTGGTTTCTGCAAAGTACCTGGTCTCAAACAGACCTGGCTGAGATGCCAGTCTCCGCCAAGTTCCCAATCCAAACAGCGCAGGCTACTCTTCGGGTACGGGAGGTTCCTGGTCCCAAAGAGTCAGGCTGAGATGCTGGTCTCTGGGAGACTTCCTGCGGGTGAAGTGTGGGGCTATGGGCCTCAAACAGACCTGGCCAAGATGACATTCTCTGGGAAGTTCCTTGTGGATGAAGGGCGGGCCTACAAGTCCCAGCCAGGCTGAGATGCTGGTCTCCACAAAGTTTCCAATCCAAATAGCACAGGCCACTCTGTGGGTCCGGGAGATTCCTGGTCCCAAAGAGTCAGGCCGAGATGCTGGTGTGTGGGAGATTTCCTACGGGAGTGTATATTCTTTAAATTCTCAAGGTAAACATATTTCCAAGGAGCAAATAGTATAAACTTCTGTTCTGCCATTTGGGTATATTCTATATCTCTGGGAAATTTCTAAGACAATGAATCTTTTTTCATAACTTCAGCAAAAGTTTTGTTTATCAGGTCCCACTTTAGCCTATTTCTGATCAATTATGTTCTAAGTACATTACTAACAACATGATTATAAAGAGTCACACACTGCACTGAATTTATTTTGGGATCCTAAAAGGTAGCCAAGAATAACACTACTTTAAAAAATCTACTTAGAATGAAAAATCACTGTCAGAGTTGTTTAGTACAATAAATGTTTTCTGGCCAGGTCTGTCTTATCTTTCTAAAGTTAAAAATCAAAAGGCAGCCAAGCCTTTATTGTTAGTCTTAGCAAAACACAATGAGGAAATAACCCCAACATATTGTCTCTAGAATGAGATGTGACCTGTGAATGTGCCAAATTTTCTTTTCTCACAGGGGAGCCCATGTTCTACAAGACAAGATCTTATCTTCAATTTTCCTTCTTAGGCTTTCTGTCTAAACGAGTTCTAAACTCCTTACAAGAATAAGCTATTTTGTCCTAGTTATATTTCTCTCTGCTATTCAGTGCTAGCACCATGAAAGGTGAGTAAGGTGTGTGATCCAGTGTGATTTATGGCTTTTCACTTAATGGGCTAAGTATAGTTGGAAGTGAGGTCAGTTCCTCATGAGATTCTCTTTCAAATCAACCTGTTTCCTTGAGGCTCAAATTGACACGTGATTCAAGTTTGCCGCATTTCAAAATTCCCTTAATGCCCACTGCCCCCTGCACTCTGGATTCTCTCATGTTCTGCTCTTCTAATGGCCTTTGTTAATTAATTCCCTCAACAATAGTATTGCAGCTTCTCTACCTCTGCCTGTCTCTGTCTCTGTCTCTCTTTTTCTCTCTTCATGTCTCCTCTCTCATCTGGTTTATATTGAAACTACTTTTAATGAAAAGTATACATCTTAGCATATGAAAAAGTACAGGCATGGTCTATGGCTATTCCACCCTGAACGCACCCGATCTTGTCTGATCTCAGAAGCTAAGCAGGGTTGGGCCTGGTTAGTACTTGGATGGGAGAAAAAGTACAGGCATGCAGTCTGTCTGCAGTGCTGCACTGATGAACCCATGTCAATACAGCTTGCATGATAAAATCTTGCCATTGCAACAGACATGATGTAATTTTCTAATCCACAGTTAGTTAGCTTTGCAGAGGAGAGAAATAAACAATTAAAGACATTTCTTGAATTCTACAGCTTTAGTCGATTACCAGCCATATAATAAAACCCATTTATTTATTTTTTTCTTACAAATTTTAATGTGATTAAATGCACCCCTCTTCCACGTTAAATTGACTTTTTTTGACAGGGAAGTTGTAAGTTAATGTGAAAAATAAACTACCAGTACAAAGATGCTAGTTTCATAAATTCTTGATTTATGAGATTGATAATTTTAACATCTAGAATAAACTCAATGTTGTGCCAGTGGGCAACACTTTTATGAAGACATAATCATGTGTATTTGTATGAATAAATTCTATTAAAATATTAGGTTGTTATCACTTAAAATCATTTTCATTTCAAATAAAAATAAGAAAATTTGATTTCTTCCAAAGCATTTTATATCAGAAAATTCTGCTTCTGATATGAGGGTGAGCAATCTATAATGAATTCTTATTTTTTAAGGAGATAATTTCTTCCTGCCTTTCATTTGAGTGGTAGGGAACAAGTAAGTGTTCCTTTTTAAAATTTTTTTTTTATTTTTTGGTACCAAGGATAGAACTCACAACTATGCATTTGCAAGGCAGGTGCTTATGGTGCTGAGCTAAATCCCCAGCCCATAAGTGTTCCTTATAACAAAATCTGTGCCACCACACTGCTTTGTGGCTCTAGTGAAAGCTGACATGTTGTTGTCCTGGCCTGAAGGCTTGGCAGCTTTGGATCATGAATACTGAATAGCTCAAGAAAAGCAACTTTCAGGTATCCAGTAGGTTTCCTCATCAGTATCCACTCAGGTCATTCCTGACTGTCATTTTTATTTGCTTAATACATATACTGGATTGGCCTGTCTACTACCTTGAGTAATATATAACTTTTTAAAGAAGAGCAAACACTTTGCTTCATTTTCAATTTCCTTTCACAGATTGCTAGCAGGATTCAGAAACACAACACACAGTCAGTCAATACAATTGTTAGTGATTAAGCGTAAATATATATATGATCCTTTGATTTCATGGCCATGTAACAGGAATAGCATTATTAAGCATAACATATTATGAGAATTAATATTCAAACTATTTTTCTATGTTACTAAAAGCCAAAAAGTCTTTGCAGTGTAGCTGCAAAGGAAGTTTATGTATTCATAATTTTTTAAAAAATTTTAGGTCTGAACTTAAAATTAATAGAACATATGTACCTGCCTCTGTTGCTTAGTTCTTAATCCAATCAGTGATAGGTTCTTGTTGCAATTTTAGCTTCCAGTAGTTTTTGTTTTGATTTCTGCCTAGAAACTTGAACTTTATCACAGTTTTTTTTCATGTAGCATTGAGTCAGTTTCTTTTTCTTTTTTGAGGCAAGATCTCACTCTGTAGTCCAGGCTGACCTTGAATTTGCAGCAGACTTTCTACCTCAGTCTCCCAAGTGCTGGCATTACAGGCGTTTGCAACCACATCCAGCAGCATTGCGTTAACTTTTTCTCAAGTCCTCTTATATGTATTCTATAACTGACTTTATTTTCAGAGAAATTTTGTTTCCATGACAAACATCAGTAAAAGTACAGAATTTGACAAGTCACAGAAGACTATGTTAAGTATTGTAAGAAACCAAATTACTTTGCAAAATAGCTATGTTTCTTTGCATTCTCCTCAGAAAGGAATGTCATTTTCTGTTTCTTCACATCCTCAGAACTAGTGTTCTGGATTTTGGCCATTCTAATATGTGTATAGTTGTGTCTCTTTGTTCCAATATATATGTTTCTGATAACAGGATGTGAAACATCTATTGTTATACCTATTTACCATTTGTCTATCTTCTTGGTGAGGTGTCTGTTATGGCATTGGGCCTCTTTTTAAAAAAATGATGGCTTGCTGTTCTATTGTGGAATTGTAAGAGGTTTTTTTTGATATATCGAATGCTGGTTCTTTATAACAAATGACTTTGTAAATATGTTCTGTGGCTCATCTTTTCATTTACTTCATAGTGTCTTTCATGTATTGTGTTTTTCATGTTCCACCTAAAAAGTCATCATCACCAAATCCAAAGTCTACCAGATTCTCTCCTCTGTTATCTTCCAAGATTTTTGTTTTATGTTTCACCTGTGATCTATTTTTAGTTTTATGAAGTGTATAAGATCTACACTGAGATTCTTTGCATTTCAATATCCCAGGTGTCAAATTATTTTTTGAAAATGTTATCTTCACAGCATTATATTTCCTATACTCATTTGTCAGAAATCAGCTCTCTTGACTTGTATGAGCCTGTTTCTGACCTTTGCAATCTGTATTTTCCTTCACTGGTCTCCTTGCATATTAAATAACCAATACCACATTGTGTCAATTATTGTAGCCTTATCCTAGTTATTGTAAGTAGATAATTCAGACCTTGAACTCTCTTCATTACCTCCAGTACTGTGCTGGCTGGTGTTGGTTTTTGATCTTCCAATATTAAATTCTGAATATTTGTCAGTATCCACAAAAAAGATAATCGAGGTTTTTACTGGAATACCTTTGAATCTATGCATCAAATTTAGAACTGAATATTGTGTTTCTACTCATGAGCATGAATTGTATCTGCATTTTTGTTCCTCCTTGATTCCTTTCAGTAGAATTTTGTGATTTTTCTCATGTAGACCTTTTGTACATTGTTAGGTTTCTATCTAAGAATTTCATTTCCAAGGTGCTAATATAAGTGATGTTGTCATTGTCACTGTTTGATAGTTAATCTGCATTGACTCTGAGGTGGTAGTTAGTTGTGTAATATTTTCTCAGTAGTGGATGCTAGAGAACATCTTCTTTTCCTTGTAGTTCAGCTGTTACTATTGAATAGGGAGTCTCAAAGAGATCCTAGGTGTATCCAAATACAAACTCTAAAAATGACTAGTTTCATGACATAAGTCAAATTACTCAATTTTCCTCAGTTTCCATTTGCTTTCCTGGTAAGTTGTTTCAATAATACCTTGCAAAACATTTGTTCTAGTCTTATGAGACAATACAGATACAATAAACTATCAGATAAACTGATACCTTGCATGACATTTGTTCTAGTCATCTGAGATAACACAGATAAAATAAACTATCATATTCTTTGGCATTACAATTGTTTAACAATTATTCATATTTCCATATATGTTGGTTCTCTAATTTTTCATGTTTGCCTGACAACTTTTTGCTAACAAGATTTTCAGAAACATATATCACCATACATATCTGAAGACATCACAAATTTGTATCTTATAGGCATATATATATTAGTGTCAATCTTTTATTTGTAATTTTTACCTATAAGGTCAACTGTAAACAAAGATAGCTCTCTTTCTTCTTATGAACATATTTTTCATTTATATTTACCACTTGATTGCATAAGTGAGGACTTTCTGTATGATGTTGAAAAGTAATGTGGAAAAGGGATACCCTTGAATTTCATAGGAAATTTCAAGTTTCTCATCATTAAGTGCAGTGTTACCTATAAGACTGATATAGATACTCTTCATTAAGTTCTAGAAGTTTATATGTAGTTATTGTTTAATGTGTGTTTCATTATGAATGATTATTAGATTTGGTTAAATGTTTTCTCTGAGCTAAATGAAGTGACAATGAGATTTGTTTCTTTATTGATGGAATGGATTAAATTGTTTTATGAACATCAAGTGAAAATCTGGATTATATCTGACTTTTCAATAATGTATAGTTTTTAAAATTATATTTGGATATAATTTGCTGATATTTTGTTGAAGATTTTGAATCTACATTCATGAGACACATTGATCCATAGTTTTATTTTTAAAGATTTTTTATCTGGTTTTGTTAATAAGGTAACTGTCAATGCAATGAGTGAGATAGGGATTAGGTTTTCTACTTTGGATTATGATAAAGATAATAGAAGTTTGATAAAGTTTCTTCATTAAATGTTGGGTAGAATTCCTCAATATCACTTCTTTTTTCTGCTTGGGAAATATATAAATTGTTGATTTGGTTTTACTAATAAATATAGGCCTTTTCACATTGTCTATATCAAGGCTATAATTCTTTTTCAGTTTTAAATAATTTCACAAAGCATAATTCTAGGTTTTCAGGTATTTTCCTCCAAAACCAGTAACATTTAACTCTAACCTATTTTTCTCATGTTTTCTGAGGAGAATTTTGATGTACATTTTCCTTGCCCCCCTTCTCTCTCTCTTCCCTTCCCTCTCTCTCCCTTCCCATTCCCTCTTCTTCTTTACTCTTTCTTCTTTTTTGAAGGAGAATTTTGATGTACATTTTCCCTTCCTTCCCTTTCCTTCCTTCTCTCTCCTCCCCTCCTTCCCCTTCCTTTTCTCTTTCCCCTTCCCCCTTCCCATCCTTTCCCTTCTTTTCCTTTTTCTTTCCTTTCTTTTCTTTTTTCTTTTTTCCTTTCTTTCCTTTCCTTTCCTTTCCTTTCTTTGCTTTCCTTTTGTTTTCTTTTCTTTTCTTTTACTTTTCTTTTTCTTTTTCCTTGCTGAGGTTCGGCTTGATGTGACAGAAGCAATAATTCATGTCAATAAATTGACACCAAAACAAATTGAGTCTATTCTAGGCCTACATGACTTGGAGACCGTTGGCTGGTTTAAGGACAGATTAATCTTTAAGCCAATGAGTAGAGCTGAGATTAGTAAACAGTCTATATATGGTGCCTCAAAGCAAGTTACCATGGCAGCTAAGAACTTGACTCTTGCAAACTCTGTTCAGATCAGGGTCGCAGTTAGCAGACAGTCAGATTACTAGTTAACCCTGATCAGTTCCTGTGTGCTTTTCCACAAATGCATTGTTCCTCACTTCTCAGACCTTGACCATATCAGCAGTTCACTCTCACTGCTCCTGCAGCCAACAGCACACCCCTAATCAAGCTGTGCACCCCATAAAGGCCTGAACATTGTGGTCCCACCCACATATTCTTTCCTTTACCTCTACTACCTTGGCTTGCTGTCTTTTTCTTTCTTTCTCCTTTCTTTCTCTCTTTCTCTCTTTCTTTCTTTCTTTCTTTCTTTCTTTCTTTCTTTCTCTTTCTTTTTTTGTCTTTCTTTCTGTTTCTTCTTTCTTTCTTTTCTTTCTTTCTTTCTTTCTTTCTTTCTTTCTCTCTTTCTTTCTCTCTTTCTCTCTTTCTTTCCTTCTTCCTTCCTTCCTTCCTTCCTAATTCCATGTAGGTCAGGTTTCATTCTTCCACTGAATTCTTTTAAACATTTTTTAATTTCCTTTAACTTTGTGCTTTTACTATTTTGATTTTTGGAATGTATCTTACAAGGTTTTCTGTGAGCTTATGGATATTTGGTTTGATACCACATATCAATCTGATAAATTCTCTATCATCATTTTTTAAATCTTATTTTCTGTCCCCTACATTCTCTTTCTGTTATTTATATTACACATATTTATGCTTCATTTTAATTGTGCTATTGATAATGCAGTCTGTTCTTTACTTTTAAGTAATTTCCTATTTGCTTTCCAGTACAGGACCTTTGTACTGAGACATCTCAAGCTCAGAAATTTCCTTTCTCAGTCTTATCTAATAAACTCATCAGAGACTTTCATTCCTTTTACAGTAATCTGCAGCATAGCTGTTTTCTCTCAGAAGTTTTCTATCTCTGTTTATATTGTCAGTGTGATCTTGAATGCTATCTGCTTATCTATCACATCCTCAAACTTGAGCTGTTTTCAGTTTCTGGTTTGACAATATTAACATCCCTGCTGTATTTGTTTTGAAAACTTCTATTCTTGTCAGACTGTGCCTTTTGCCTTTTAGAACATTTTGTAATTAAGAGTCAGGCATGAACTACTGGATAAAATGAAAGTATAAATAGGCAATCGTCATGTGAGGGAGGACAATTACCCTACAGTACTGTGATTGAGGCTCGTGTTTTATGAAGCATCTAAATCTGAACTGTGAATGCTACAAGTTATTTCTGGTACCACATGCTTCCCATCACTGAGATGTGCCAGAATGGGAAGAATGGATCACTGTGGGGTGTTTTACTTTCCCTGGGTTGGTGAATTTGATCAAATCTCTGCATGGTGAGCTCTGGTTAAGTAAAGTAGGTAGGATTTTATAAATAATGGCAGACTTTAATAAGAACAGAATGCCTTGCTATATGCAACCTACAGTAATTCATCTTCTTTTCTGCCCCATGGAAGGACAAGAGGACTTTTCTCTGATACTTGATGAGAGACTCTAGTAGAGCTCCACAAGGTAAAACTTGCACAAGTGTGGAGGGCAAGCAATGAAAATGTCACCCCAGAATTTTTAACTGCCTGAGTTATCCACACAGAGCATTCAGTAGTTCCTCAGTTACAGTTTGAGAAGGTGCTCAAATCCAGCACTTGTTCCCATAGGGAATTCTGCTTCTAGAAGTTGGGATGTCCTGTGCTATCTATGTCTGTTCACCTTTGGAGTATTGCTTAGCCCTATGATCTCATTCTTATGATAGATTCAAGAAGAGATGTTTGTTTCTATGTTTGTTCATCTTTTTATTTGTTGTTACAACAATGACAACTTTGAAGATTGTTACATGCTTGACTGGAAATTGGAAACCAATCTACCTGTTTTAAAAAAATCTTTCTTGTCTATAGAATGTAAATATTCAGTGTTTTTATTCCTACTAAAATTCCTACAAAGGTCTCTTCTTCCTATACTGTAAAATTTAAATTGAGCTATACTTTGACACCAGTTTCATGATTAATTGTCTTTATTATGAAAGTTGCCAAGTGGATATTTGGTCCTCGAGTAGGTATTTTGGGGTGGAGAGACTACAAACATTTTTTCCTTTTCCAGCTAAGCAAATGAAAAATTCTGTTTTATGTAAATGGGAATTCAAGAAAACATAAGTCTATTTTTTCATATCCAAATATATTTTTCTTAATATTTTACTCATAAAATAAAATATTTGCAAAGCCTTTTAAGTATTTCTAATATAAAGATAAATTGGAAAATATATATTTTTTTCTTCATGGCAGAGTTCAGTGATTAGGGTAGATACAGTTAATTAATTCAATTTAATTTTAGGAAACTTATATTGAGAAGTCAGGAAGAGAAAGACTTATTGTTATAATGACATCCAAGATAATTTATTATAAAACCTAATGTCACATGTTAAAATATTCCATTGCAATGATTATTCTTACATTTCTTATCTACCTGTAATTTTTCCTTAATTATCTTAAGAAACTTTAAATATTTATGATTAAAGAAAATTACTCTTTTACTTATTATCTCTATTACTATTTTTTGTTCATAATATTGTTCAATCTCCTGTAGATTCTTTTTATTCCTTATTTACCCAAAATGCTATAGCCCAGCTTTGTTGCTCTTTGAATCAATCTGAATTATTTTTCTACTTTCTTTCAAGTGGTGATATGCTATATCAGTTTTCATGTTATTTTTGTCTCATTACACACATATATAGATTTATTTGGTGTGATAGTTGAAGTGAGTAAAGTGAGTAAAATTGCAGCCCTAAATCTGTAGTTTCTGCTAGATTATATGATCACTGAAGCTCTATTTGTAAATAAAGACTATCTACTCATGTTGGGTTATAAAGTATAATCCTAGGAAAAAAAGAAATTATATATATAACATACAGCATTATAAAATAAAAATAAAAGATATATACCCAGTAACATCATGATATTTTAGAAATGACATTAAATATTAAGGAAGGATGTATTATAAATGTTGCTGTAATTTAATTTCACTGCCTGTATAAAATGCTGCTATTTCTCTTAATGTATGCTGGTCTCCTGGTTATTTTCTTTACTTCAGTATTTGGTTTACAGTATTCTCATGTGTAACATCTTACCTTGAAGTTGTAGTGCTCAAGAATCAGATGTCATTACTCCAAATGAATTCTGATGAGTCCCTTGTTGTGAAGACTTGACTCACATGAAAAGATATTGCATGCTTATAAAATCATTAATTGATTTAAATAATTGAACTCTTATTAAGTTCTAAAACATTCAAAAATTAAAATCTCTAATGCACTGAACATATCCAACTAAATAAAAAGCTAATTATTCACCACTTATAAATCTACTGCCCTTGATTTTAATATAGTAGATGTCCTACTTGCCTCTTTTTCCAAGGTAAATATGCCAGCTATATTTTTCTTTCTTTAAATTTATCCTTCCAGATACAGAGACCAAGGGTGAGGAATGAAAGCCAGTGGAAGTAAAAATTAGAGGAATATAGATATGCCATGTGCAGGAACTTTGAAACCTAACCTCAATCAATTAAGCACACATGTCATAAGTATGCAAGGTGGTATAACTCAGCTTTGTTGCTATTTGAATCAATCTTAATTTATTTTTCCACTTTCTTTCAAATGATATATTGATTTTCTTGTTCTTTTGTCTCATTGCTTATGAATATATATATATATATATATATATATATATATATATATATATTCTGTGTGACTTATTATGTATATAGATTTATTTTGTGTGATAGTTGAAGAGAATGAATTGGACGATATCTACCCAGTAAATAATATCAATAATGAAAATGGAAACAAGGAAAATAAATGAGGAAGGAGGGAGGGGGCATTAATAAAGGAAGTAATTGGAAATATGTACCTGTACACATTTCCCAAGATGATTATACTGTGATGTACAATCATTTCCCAAGATGTATGTACTGTGAATATTTATTAATAAAACAAAAAAATTTATATTAACTGCATGTTAGGCACTATGTAATTGACTTCATCTTGTAACCTTTCCATTTGATAACATTTTATACTTACAAAATTACTCAAAAAACACTGTAATGTATTACAGATAACTTTTATGCAGGTTTCAAAGTTTTAGCATCTGATATAACCATAATGGAACTCTCCACATCAGCAAACTAACATTAATGAAATAATACCTGCCACATTTTCAATCTTGAGTTCCTCCAAAGGCACATTTACTGATGGTTTGGTCTTCAGCTTGGTTCTTTTGGAAGATAGTGGAAACTTTAAGAGTTGGGTCTGCCAGAAATTCCTTAGGTTATTGAAGCCATACCCTAGCAGGGGAGAGTGGGAGTCCAGCCTCTTTGTATTCTTTAGCTTTTAATCCAAGAGCTGAGTACTTCTGCTCTACTATGTGCTACTGTCATGCTGTGCTGCCACAGGTCCAAAGCAATGGGGCCAACTGACCGTGGACTTCTAAGACTGTGAGACAAAACAAACTTCTCACATTAGGATGAAAAAAAATTCCTTCTCATTTTAAGGACCATTATGTTTACCTTATGATTTTATCAGTGACCTGTTACCAGAAGATCATGCCATTTTATGTTTTGAAATTTTGTGTGAATTTTGCAGCTATTTAAAATAAAAGATTGAATGCAAAGCAGCAAAGAATATGCATTATTTTTCTGTAACTTCAAATATAATTCTTCAATCTACGTCTCCCATAAAGATTTGCCATCCTTATCCAAATGTCTTAGCAGTGAGAAGGGCAAACTAATGACTTAATGGATAGAGGTGTTGTTATTTGAATCTCTAAAGATAGAGTTTCTATGCTTATTTCTATCTTTTCTCTACATTTGTTGTAAATTGTAAAAAAAAGTTGTACATTATAAGATGGTAATAGTAATAAATATGAAAAATCAACCCAGAATATTGCCAGAAGTTTAAATATTAAGATCTAGAGTCAAAGAAATGTTAGTCGCAAGCCTGGTACTTTGCAATAGTTAACATATTGAAAATATGTCAGGGTCAAATCCATTTTAGGTAAACTGTGATGAAGTAAATGAAGCATGTTCCTAGGAGAGCTAAAAACAATACATAGGTTTTTAAAAACTCATTTGGGAAATGTCATGTGTAATTAGACTTCTTCAAAAAATCTTCTACGTGAAAGGCACCGGGCAAAGGTTTTTTCTCTCGCCTCCTGCATGATCACCTATTTCAGAGACACATGCAAATGTTGTGCTTTTAATAAAATGCTGAAGGTATTATAATTATAATTATAATTATTATTAGCACAGGGACTGTTTCCTGGGAGATGATTTTCCATGGACCATTGTGAGGGTTAGCTTTGGGATGATCCAAGCTCTGCATTTATTGTTTACTTTATTTCTATTATCAGTCCACTATTAAGTATAATGAAATAATTATGCAAGTCAGATAATGTAAAATCAGTGAGAACCTTTAGCTTTTCCTTCCTTGCAACTAAATGGTGATAATAGAAAGTGACAACAAAAGTTTGGTTACATAGAGAGTCCTTCTTAAGGTCGTTCTTGTTCCTACTGTTTAATTGCTACCCACTTAATTCTAGTTTGACCTTAATCACACTCTTTCTATTACTATTTCTTGAAGTGAGAGTTTGTTGAACAGGTCAAATATGTAATGTGAATACTGGAACTCTTAGCCAGTTCTGAGTCACTGAAATGTGCTGCCAGTGATGTCTCTTTCCCTAAAAGAAATCTCTGAAGTGGTTGTCAAAACTCAGAACCTCTGGTCAGCCCTCTTCCTTTAGTCACAGTTCTGTATATAAGAGAAGCCATGTATCCACAGTATGAATCCACAGTATGAATCCTCACAAGAGTTAGAGACACATACTATAAGGTGGCAGATAGTTTTAATCACATTCTGTGAAATGTTAAGTTCCAGTGACATATTTTGGTGAGTCAGCATTTATGTCTTGATGATTCATTGCATCAACTCACAATCAGAAGCTACTTCTTTGATTCAAGTAGTAAAACCAGAAAGCTGTCCAGTCAAGGCAGAAGATCTGTTCCTCCATTTATCAACACAGAGTGACTGATTCAATTGTCCTGATATGTACTCATTCAAAGAGTTGAATAATTCTACAGCTGTGATTTTGTTTGGGGGAAAATACAAATGTATTTTCATGCACAACCTCCTGAAAAATATGTGGTGCAAAAACAAGCATTTTTGCCTTCTTGTCAACATTATTAGACTCACCAACCTGGATTGTATACACACCAATTTATTAATCCTCTCTAACATTGTGCCTTAATATCCTCTGCTATTCTATCAATATATCTGGTTTAGTAGCTCACTACAAAGAACACATGCCAATTTGTGAACAGAAGCACCTCCTAAAAGTTCCCATCAAGTTTCCTAAGTAGTAGGCAGAATCACCAGTATAAAGTGCTTCTTACTGGCTCTGAGAATGATGTTCCCATTGCAGACACATTTAATGATGCAGTAGCCTTTAATAGTTGACTTAGTTTTTCACGTTTACTTGTATGGTCTTTTATTTCCTCCAAATCTTCTTTTTTAAATGTAGCATTCTGGGTTTACATGTGGTGGAATAGTTTTAATGTTCCATGGCTTCACTGGGTAGCTGATTTCTATATATAAAAAGAATGATTGGAGAATACGTGTCATGTGTTGTAATTAAACCATAACTTAGTAGCACTCTCAGAACTCTCTTAAATGGAGATATCTTTCTTTTTTTGCAGTCTTAGGGAGTCTTTTGCTATCTCAGTGAGTCTTCTCCCACTTCAAAGAATCTCTTTTTTTTTGTTTTTTACTGGTTCTGGCTATGTTTAGCATGTAGACATAACTAAAACCATAAGTAAGAGCAATGCACAGTAGGCAAAAGAGGCACAGATGAAAATGATAAATAAAATAATAGGCTACAGCTAGACTAAAATAAATGTGAGAGTCTGACTTTAGGTACTTCCCAAATGCACCTGTACAATTGAAGCACATCAATTTGGAAAGCCTGCCATGAGATCTAGCTAACTGTCCTTTGCCACACACTGATATGATTTTCATACAAGAGTGCTAGCAATTGATTTGTTACAGTCTCTGTGTAGTCAAACTACTTGAAAACTACATTCGTTGCCACTCCCGAGCACTTGCATCACTGCCTTAGCTGAAGCACAGATCATCAAGCCCTGGATTCCAATAGGTATCACACATCCTGTATCTCTTGCATTTCACAGTGGTGTTTGTGCTTCTGTGAACCTGCATGGCTGCTGCTAGTCTGACACAAGTCTGAGCTCAAGCAGTAGTGTGAGTGACAGGAACAGCAGCTGGAAATACAGAACCTGCCACTCACTTGCCACGTGTGGCCCATTTCTAACTGGCTATGGACCAGTACAGATCTGTGGGTCAGAGCTTGGGAGCCCTTGAGTTAGTTAATTTTGCCAGTAAGTGAAATAGATGTATCAGTCAAAAACAAAGTCATTTTGCTATGGCTATTTACAAACTCCAAAATTTACTTGCCCAAAATAATATGTTTGTTTCTTACATACTATCTGTAATGCACCCTCATTTCGAGTTGGCTGGAGGTGTGCCTGGTGTTGTCAGCATTCTTGCTGTGTAACAGGCTGTAGAAGGGCCACATTCTGCAACACTCACATTCTGCAACTTGCTTTGATAAATGGTAAGAACTCCCTGGTGAAACTAAACACTTTGTCAAAGCAGTAGTGGTCCACTTCGCTGTTTCCTCACAACTCTGGCTAGAAGCGTGATGTGGTTCACTTAAAATAAAGGGAACAGGATTCATTCCACTGGCAGGAATGGGTAAATATCCAGTAAAAATCACTTGTGTCCCTTACGGTATGTATTAATTGTAGAGAAAAACTACAGTGTGTTCAGATTCTTTGCCAAGAGCATCTTTGTGGAAATGTTAAGATCAATTTTACACTCATATAAAATAATTATTGTCATCATGTACAAAGAATGCCTTTAGGCCAGAGATGTAGCTCAGCTGCACAGCACCTACCTGGCAAATGTGAAGTCCTGAGTTTGATTTCTGGTACCAAAATTTAAAAAAAATAAAATAAAATAAATAAATAAGAATAACAATACTTAAAATATTTTTGGATGGTTTCATAAATTCAAATTTTTTGTCTAGGTAAAATAATAAAAGTGATCCATTTACTTCTTTTCTTAGAAAACTATTCTATACTCCCCAAAAGTGACAATGTTGGACTTTAGACATTTGGATATTTGAAGAACTAACCCCCAGCCAGAGAGCAGGAACAATAGAAGCACCATCTAGCATGATTCCACTTTACCCTGCCTTTGAAAAGGAATCAAAGAAGAATAAAAACCATTTTAGATATTTTCTGTCTTCCTGTGTATTGGCATTTGTCTCTCCTTGAGAAAGAAATAAACCTAAGGTTTTGCAAAGAAAAGTAAGAGTTGCTTGATTTTATTTTTGATGCAATCACACAGAACTAGAATTACGTGTGTAGTACAAAGAATTGGTGTTCAAATTAGATCAAAATAGCTATACAGTATGTCCTAAGGCAATCATTTCTTCTTCCACAGGGGAGGTTGGCAAACTATAACTTGTGGGCCAAATTTAGCTTGATACTTTCATAGGGCCTGTAACATATTTGTGTTTTATATTTTAAGTAAAAACAACAATCAAAAGGACATCTCATGATACATGAATAATAAGTGAAATTTAAATATTGTGTTCCTTGATGAAATTTTGGAATACCATTATAAGTAGGTTCAAAAAATACAATGAATGATTAAAGTTTAAATAGTTTATTACAGTCAAAGACACATTAGCATTAATTGGCTGAAAAATACTCTCTATTAATTCAATCATGTGTGTCCTATTTTTTTGCCATTTTTTTGGAACTCCTTTTTCATGAGTTGTTAGTGGTACTGTCTATGTGCTGGCCTCAATGTCCTCAATTGATTCAAAATACTTACTCTTCATGGTCATGTTTTGACTTTGAGTAACAGAGAATTGCTGAGTAACATACGTATGTGGTCAATAGAGTAGGTGAGGACATAATGAAGTATTTTTAGGTGACTGTTTTCATGTTGGATGGCCCTTAGGAGCAGCCTCCACTGTTGTAAAGACACTGTGGAATGAATAGTTCCTGAACTGTTTCAGAAAAGAGTGATGGATAGTGATGCTAAGCAAAGGAAGTATTTGAATGGATATTGGTGGCGATGTGTCTTTTATCATAATACATTTTTAAAATTTAAACATTCACTGCATATTTTGATCAATTTCATATATTTATTCTTTTTCATATGGTCTATGATTATTTATGTGTTATAATGATAGAGTTGAATAACTAATAGAAATGTGTAATAGCAAATTCTAAAATATTTATGGCCCGCAACAGAAACTATTTGTGAACTTTTGTTATAGCACTTTATTTTCCTTATCTGTGTAGGAAAACAATTATTTCATAGAAGTACAATGTTCAGGAAAATTAATTTTAAGTTTTTTTTCTAATTTATTGATATGAATTACTATGTTGCTTTTAAGAACTATGATTCAGTCATAAGTCACTGTATGATTTTCCTTCCATTAAGAATTGAGCATAAATTTACTAAAAATTTTAGCTTATGATTTATTCTGACAACTGACAAGAAAATTCTATTTTGTGTTTATATTTATGTGATTTTACTTTCTTTTTTTCATCTTGGGTCATATTGTCTTCACTCCTAAATATTTAATACTTGTAAGGCAAAATAGTGAAAATCTTCAGGTCATAAGATTAAAGATGTTGATTATCTTGCTTACTGGGAATAAAATCCTTTGCTCTACTTATTTAATGTACCATAGCTGATTGTAATTACACCAAGGTTTATACTTGATTTGCACCATATCTTCTTGAAGTTGTAATCAGGAGAGAGACAGGATGAAAGACAAATCCTTACATTTTCCTAGGTAAAAAGAACTCAACTCTTCTTCAGGGTAATTATATGGATTTACTGTGAGAATTCTGAGGGTTCATACTCAATGGCATACATAAGTCATTGTTAGAAAGTGACATAAAAACAGTTGTTGACGTGAAACAGATCAGATAATAAATAGCTAAAACTAACCCCCCAAGAACATGACTTAGGCACATGGGAAGGGACCAAGAGTTGGAAGGACTGGGAGGAGGGGAGGACAAGAAGCAAAAACAAAAGCATTAAGATGTGCTGCATACTGTAACAGGTCCTCACAATGGTTGAAACTATTATGTACTGCAAACATAGATGACTAACAAACTACAGGAATAAAAATATATGAATCTCAAATTTTGAAAAAGACAAAAGATGAGCTAAAATGAATGATGACATATTTTTGGAAAGAAAATGTATATGGAAGACTATTCTAGAAAATGAAATCAAAGAAAATGAAATCAATAATCAGAACACTAAACTGAGGGTTTGCATAATGTGATCTATGCCATCAACATTCTATCACATGGCTGGCTTCTTGGTAACTTATTTTGTTGCTTGGTTTAAGAAATCAATTTCTGTGGTTGCTGTCAATATCTCTTCTGTGGCCTGCCTACCACTGGGTTACCCAAGGACATATGGTATTGCTATTACTGACAGCCTTGTGAACAACAGAGAACATAACAAAAGAACCTGATGAAATTTTTATAAGTTCTGTGCTCTTGGCACCATAATTCATGATGCCATGGTGACTACAGAGTGGGAAGCCCAGTCCTCTCTCCAAGGTAAGATACATAAAAGCTAAAAGAAACACATATTTTGAATTTAAAAAGTATCCAACTCCAAGGATAAACAAGAAAGAAAAAAAAAGCATATGCAAAACAAGGAAGCAAATTACAAGAATGTGTCTTAACACATTGACACTATTCTAAATGTAATTGGATTAGAGTCCTTACTTAAATTAGATAGCCTGGCTAAAATTATACAAAGAAATAGAGACCTGACATAATGCTGGTAAAATAAACTCACTTTCTTAATAAAGACACATTCAGACTAAGAAAAATGGATGCCTGTACCTATGTTAAAAATACTACATGCACAAAGAGAGTAAAAGTGTGTAGCAGTACTTGAGCTTATAATTAAAAAAGCAGACTTTATGATAAAATTGTTTAGGAGAAGGAAAATATCTTTCACACTGGACAAATTATCAAATTCAAAGGGAGTTACAATAGTTAAATATATATGCATTTATTAGTAAAGCACCTGATTTTCTAAAGCAAACTCTAGCCAATCTATAGAAAAGGATACCCTCTGAAAGAATATGTGTAGGGTATTTGACAGCTTAGATTGAACAATGATCAGATCATTCACACAGATTCAAGAAAGATAAACTTGCAATAGATATCTGCAGGAACATTTATCTATCAGATGCAAAAATGCATTCTTCTTATTAGTATATAGAACATTCTTTAAGAAAAAAAGCAAGTTACAAAAAATTAACACATCTTAGATATCATATAAATTATGTTTTTTAACTATATTGGAATAAAACTAGGAATCAATGACAAAAGAAATTTTAAAAACTATATAAACACATGAAGAATAAACAACAATCTTTTGCATGGTGAGTTATTAAAAATGAAAAGGAAGGAGGAGGAGCTAAAGCTGGTGGACCAATAAGTAGGAGGACAAGGAACCGCTCTGAGAGAGACTCAGATGCCAGAATAAAACATCCTGGAGAGACCTGGACAGAAGGAGATGGATTCTGGATTCTCTCAACTCAGGAGGAAACTGAAGGGAAAAGAGCGGCTCAAATACAAAGTCCCGGGGCAATCATTAGAGAAGCTACGATCAGTGGTGGCAGCGCTCTCACCAAGCCAAGTCTGGCCTGAGCGCTCGAACCCATGCCAATGTGACTGGCTTGAGTGGCCTCGCCTATGGAGCTGAGCTCCCCAACCCCACATGACTCGCAGGAAGCCACAGTGAACTTGAGCCACAGCCGCACTGATGTGCTGAACCAGAGGTCAGGGAGCCCAACGGAGAACAGAGCCAGAGAGAAACTGGCATTAACCTGCAGTGAGTGCTAGGAATAAGACCCTCACAGGGGAAAGGGAAGACCAACTGGACAACATGTTGGAGTTGGGCAGGACGGGCCTGAACTAGGACTGGCAGTGACCTGAGTTGGTTGTTCTCCTCCCAGAGCAGATAGGTAGGATCTGCTTGACCTGGGTCACATGCCTGGCCGGGACCCAGTACGTCATTGCAAACCAATTCCCAAGGTGCAGCATGCACTGATGCAGTGAAGGTCTGCAAAGGTTGGCTGGCCCGGAGGGAAAGGGCCAGCATACACCACCACTGCCTGCACCTCAGTGACTGACAGCAGACTGAAGAGGGCAGAAATCCCTAGCCAGTGTGCTTCAGAAGAGCTATAACCAACAGGGAAAGGGGCTGGGTACTCCACTGTACACTTGTATGGAAAGAACCAAAAATGTGACAAGAGAAAGAAATAAAAAAAGCCCCCAGGCCCTAACCCTGAGAATACTGATCCAGGAGAGGTAAATACAAAAGAAACTGAGGGCAGGAAATATGCAGCATCAAACACAGCATCAGTGGACATAAAGAGATATCTTTGGGATCTCATAGATGAGCTCAAACCTGTAATATTAATTCAAGTTAAGGAAGATATAAATAGATTAATAAAAGAAATGCTAAGCATCTCTCAAGAAGACACAGTTGGAAGAATGGAGGGACACAAAAGAAGGAGAGAAATGTTTGTTGAAAAATACAAAGAAAACCTAGAATACATGAAGCAGATTCAAAGAGATTACCAGGAAACTAAGAACTCCATTGAAAGTTGGCAAAACTGCTTGAAAGAAACTAAGGATAGACTATCAAAACTTGAAGACAGGTTTTCAATGTGAGATCATGAAAGGAAAGAGCTCTTAAAAATAACAAGGAAAAAGGCAGTAACAATACAAAGGCTAGAAGATGACAAGAGGATCTATAACCTAAGGGAAAAAATATGAACGAAGAAGCAGGAGTAAAAACACAGTAATTACACAGGCTATTCACAGAAATAATTAAGGAACACTTCCCAAGCATAAGAAAAGGAAATGATATTCAGATGTATGAAGCATACAGAACTCCAGCCACCTACAACCAAAACAGAGCTATACTCAGACACATAATAAATAAGATCCCAGAAATTCAATATAAGAACAGAATTTTGAAAGCTGTAAGAGAAAAGAAACAGATCACCTTTAAAGGAAAACCCATCAAAATCATGGCAGACTTCTCGACACAGACCATCAAATCAAGAAGAGCTTGGAGCAAAGTAATCCAAGCTCTGAAAAAAATATCCTCCAGCCCAGATTGATGTATCCTGCAAAACTGTCTCTAGAAATTAATGGAGAAACAAGATGCTTCCATGATAAAGAGGAACTGGGGAATTTGTGACCACCAATCCAACACTACAAAAAATACTGAAGGACATTCTAGAGAGAGAGAAAAAATAGCAGGATTTCAGGAACAGTGGCAGAGAGGCCTCAATGAATGGAAGAGACAGTGGAATGAAAGAGGAAAAGAGCCAAGCAGTGGCAGAAAAATAGAATAGCAGAAAAGAGGCAGAGAAAGTTTGCTCTAATCTCTAGTACAGATGGCCTTGAAATATTAACAGAGAGAAACACAGGCAGAGTAGATCAGGAGATAGGGTCCATCGAGATGCTCTGTATTAGAAACATAACCTGAAAGAAGGTTTATGGACAGAAAGTCAAATATGAGAAAACAATGCTCTATGTGACAGAAAACCAAAAAGAAATAGGGACAACATGATCAGCATCTGCAGATAGGTTGAAAGGACATGATACTTTTGTGCTGTAGAGAACTTCTCAGCTACAACAAAGGAAAACCTTGAGGATTTTATAGGTACAGGAATACAACTTGAGATCAAGCCCAGGAGTCAGAAGGTTCAGAATCAGTTAGGATAAATAGCAGATTGCTCCTCCCAACCTAAAAACTGAGGGGGTTAGTGGGACTCAAAATGGGCAGTTTCACCCTGTGGGAATGAAAGGGGAGGAATAGTCTAAAAAAAGAAGGCAGAGGGTATTGTCAATAATGTGAAAGGATTTAAAATCTACATTATTCTCACCACTCTGCTTAGATGGATTATATTCTGTTCCAGTTTGTCTACTTACACTACAGTTGAGGGCACAGACAGCTATCCCCAAAATAGCAGGATATATTATGGTAATCATCCTTAATTTCCTATTAACTTGATCTGAAGACATGCATAACTTACTCTGTCTTATTATGACTGATTTTATTTATATCTGGTTTGTTAGATTGCTGTTTATATTGACTGATTTTAGTTGAATCTGTTATGACTGATATTATCAAGTGTAAGAGTATAGGCAACTACACTGAAGATAACAAGATTCACTAATATATCCACTCTGGTTTGATTATTACCTGCTTTTGAAGTCTTATAATGTCTCCAATGTTTTGTTTTGTTAATATTGTTATATACTGCTGAGACATCATAGTAACCATTGTAGATCACCTTGTATTGTAGTTTTACCTGACTTTTTTGTTTATTATTAGTTATTTATTAAACTCTCAAAATTATTGTTAGTTAGTTATTAAACTCTCAAAACAACAACATTTCTATGAAACATTTTTAAAGAAACTAGTATTGATTCTTCTTAACATACATCAAAAAATAGGAGAGAATTTTTCTAATTTTTTATGAGACCAGTGTTGTCTTTATACTCAAACTATAGAAGGACACAATAACAAGGATGAATGATGAAAACAAAAAAGGGAAATGAAGGAAGCAGTGAAATAAAGAGAAAGAAAATGAGGTAGAAAGAAAGAAAGAAAGAAAGAAAGAAAGAAAGAAAGAAAGAAAGAAAGAAAGAAAGAAAAGAAAGGGAGAGAGGAAGGAAGGAAGGAAGGAAGAAAGAAAGAAAGAAAGAAAGAAAGAAAGAAAGAAAGAAAGAAAGAAAAAGAAAGAAAGAAACTTTAAGTCCATATCACTGACAAACATAAATAAAAATTAAATAAAATCTAGGAAATTAATTCCAACTGCAAAATGAAGCAATCACTACCCATAATCAAGTGACATTTTCCCCCCAGGCTTGCAAGAATGCTTCAGTATATGAAAGTCAATAAATGTAACACATAAAATCATCATAAGGAGAAGATTGGCAATGAGCCTAGGAAAAATCTAGGACTTGACAATCAGCCCTGCTGGAGGAATAGAGGTGAATTGCCCCTCCCCTACTTGTTGAGTTCCAGCAACCAGCCCAAGAAGAATACAGAAGTTGGCAACTCTTCTGTGAGAGGAATCCACATAACTGGCCTTTCCCCTACATCAGTGTGAATACGTAATCCTGTCACACAGTGGGACCCTGACTAGAGTGTACACAATGGACAGGTGATATTAGGAGGATGGAAGAGTCTGAAATATGAAACAATAGGTGATGAGTTAGGTGAAACAGTATTGTGCTTGGGAACAATGATATATAGAATAGAAGCAGAGAGGTGGGATCACTCCCTTTTTTATTAAATTAAATTTTATTCTATATTGTTTTATTTTTGTTTTTATCTTACTTTATTTTCCTTCTTCCATTTATGTTTACTATTTTATTTTCTTTTTGCTCTATTTTCCCTTTTTTTCCCTAAGGGCTGGCGAGAACTTCAACCACAGAAAATTGAACCCATCCCCAAACAAAGACTGAGCTAAAATAATCCCTTCAACAATCCTTTATTTTGTCTTTTCTAGCTTCTTTATTTTTAATTTTAAAGAGAAAAAAACAAAAAGAGAACAGAACAAAACAAATCAGAACAGAACAATGCAAGCAACACAGCACTTCACAACAAGACAATCGGAAATCAACAGTAGCTACAATAATGTTTCTTTAGTTGAAATAGTTGAGCATAGCTTCACACACAATAATATCAAACATAACAAAATAGTATAAAACCATTCAAGAGGATGAAAGTATTACAGGACATTCAAACCTAACAACAGAAAATGAACAAGGCTACTACAGTATCTCATTTTCATTAAAAAATTGTTTATACTATTGCACATATTAAAATCCAGTAAGACACAACATAATTGAACCAATGGAAACAGAAGGAAAAAAACAAGGTAGGACTTCAAAGAAAGAGGACATTAAATCAGTAATGGCTGCTGCAATGTCTTATTTACTTCAAAGTAGCTGTTAATAGCATCACACATAATAAAATCAAATCAAATAAAACCATTCCAACCAAGGAATAAAAACATTATAAGTCTTCAAAACAAAACAATGGGGAACCATGATTACCATAAAGTCTTATGTACTCTTACCACTTCTTACACTAGGGAGATTACACAGTACTTATACTGTGAGTTTGATTTATTTTAATTATGAGTATGGTATCAAGTTGTATCTATTATTTATAAATATCTTAATTTGATCATTCTTTATAGCTGAGTAGTACTCCATTGTATAAACACACCACAACATTTTTATCCATTCCTCATTTGATGGGCACTTAGGTTGTTTCCAAGATCTGGCTATTACAAATTGTGCTGCTATAAACATGGTTGCACATATATCACCATAGTATGATGTTTTCAGTTCTTCTGGGAATATGCCTAGAAGTGGAATAGCTGGGTCAAATGGGACTTCCAGACCCAGCTTTTTGAGGAATCTCCAGACTGACCTCCACAGTGGTTGCACAAGTCTACACTCCCACCAACAGTGCAGAAGAGTTCCTTTTTCCCCACAGCCTCTCCAGCATTTGATGTTGGTAGTTTTTTCTATCCTGGCTATTCTTTCTGGGGTGAGATAGAATCTCAATGTGGTTTTAATTTGCATTTCTCTAATGACTAATGATGTTGAACATTTTTTCATGTATTTATTTGCCATTTGTATTTCTTCATCTGAGAACCATGTATTTATCTCAGATGCCCAATTTGCATTGGGTCTTTAAATTTCAGGAGTCTGATTTATTTTTAATCTAAAGAGCACATAAGCATAAAGCTAAGGAAAGATACAAACATAAACCTTCCAAATTCCACACACAATTATTTTACAGAGAATTTAATGAAGAAGCATAGAAAGTATAAACTAAAATCTTCTCAGGAGAGCCAGACATGGTGACACACACCTGGAATCTCAGTACTCCAGGGGGCTGAGGCAAGAGGATCACCAAGTTGGAACCCTGCCTGGACAACATTCTGAGATGTTATTTCAAACTAAAAAGTAAAAAGGGCTGGAGATGTAGCTTGATGCAAAGGCTCTGGGTTCATTCCTTTAAAATCATTTAAAGAAGAGAGAAGGTCACTTGTAAAGAAACAGAATCAGATTGGCTTTAATTCATTTTTTTTGGCTTTAATTCTCAACGGGATCTTTGTTTTCCCTTTTTCTTTTTTTTTTCCCAAGAAGAAAATACTGTGATTTTTAAAATTGTGTTTGAAAGAGAAGCTTAATTCAGAATTTTAATTCAACAGTGAAATTAAATTATCATCAATCAGGCAGAGCTGCCTTTTGAAAATGCTCTTGGAGAAGGCTCTTCAGTAAAAAGAGAAATAGATCGAAAAGGAAGCAACGAGGTAGGAGAAGCACATTAATAATTGAGCACGATATATTACTGCTAAAAAGCGACCATCAAATGGTGCTCCCTAATAATCCAGGATCAAAACCAACAGACTGAAACAGAAGCCAGAGTGAGGCTTGTTGGGAGCCAGTCCTAATGGGCATGCGCGCAAGATGGCGCCCGCACTCCGCCTATACCGCTCCCCCGCCCATCGTGTGCCCAAGATGGCGCCTACATCCTGCTTCCGGGTTCTTGCTCAGGTTGCAACCAGCACCAAATATGGCTACACACAATCTGCCCCACGCTAATGGCCAATAGCTCGCCTCCACGTAGAA